>JASSUY010032306.1:4996-17523 GCA_032466535.1 Forpus xanthops
TCCTCTGGACTTATTCCAACAGTTCCGTGTCCTTTTTATGTTGAGGACACCAGAACTGCACACAATATTCCAAGTGAGGTCCCACAAGAGCAGAGTAGAGGTTACTGGTCTTCAGCTCGACATTGAGCCATTGACCACAACTCTTTTTGGGTGACCATCCAGCCAGTTCTTTATCCACAGAGTGATCCAGCGTCAAACTGAGGTGTCTCCAGTTTAGAGACAACATCTCCAATTTAGAGACAAATACATTTACATACAAATGCGTAATAGTGGTTATATATGAAGGTACTTTTGTCTGTGAAGGAGAAAAACAGCTTACAGGTGTGATGGGATGGACAAACCAGTAATATCCCCTCTGGCCTTTAAAAAGTTAAGTCATTGTCATGGGTTCAGCAGTAGCAGTCATTTTTCTCCTTCTTGGTAGCTGGTGCAGTGCTGTGTTTTGATTTTGGGCCTGGGAGCAGCACTGATAACACCAGTGTTTTCAGTTATTGCTTGGCAATGTTTTGGTCTGACCAAGGACTTTCTGAGTTTCATACTGTGCCAGAGAGGAGGGGAAGCTAGGAGGAGGCTGGGAGGAAGCAAAGACAGGGCACTTGACCCAAACTGACCAAAGAGTTATTCCATACCACAGCATGTCATGCCCAGGATGTAAAATGGAGGGCAGAGACCCGGAAGGCAAGGGGGGGCACTGCGTGGTCGGGCTTGGTAAGAGGTGAGGGGTGTTTGGTGGGGATGGGTGAGCGATAGTTTTCTTTTCCCTTGTATTTCTCTTATTGGTGGCAGCAGTAGTGATGTGTGTTATACCTTAGTTACTAAACTGTTCTTATCTCAACCTGTGGGAGTTGCATTCTTCCGATTCTCCTCCCCATCCCCCTGGGACTGGGGAAGAAAGAGGGGGAATGAGTGAGAGAAGTTTTTGAGGGCCTTAAACCACGACAGTCATGTACTCCCTGCATGGCACTAGCTGATGTGGGAGGGAGACAAGTTATCTCCTGTTTCAGTTCCCTTTGAGAAAAGCAACCCTTCGGGGTGCTAGTATTCCCTTACTAAGTGTGCTGAGCTGGCAAGCAGTGTCAGAATGGAGTCACCTGAAGTGACTTGCAAACAGTTTGGGTACAAGGAGTAGTCTGGCTGTGGCGACACAGAGCTCCATCAAAAGAGCTAATTTATTTGCCAAGCCAGCTCCTGTGTCTTGATAATACCCTAGAACATACCTATTGCCCTCTGTGACTTTGTTTTTTTGTTTCCCTTCTGTGAAGAACCAGGATTTGGCCAGTTTTGGAGTAGTTAGCAGTGAATTAGTTTTCTTACATCGTGTTTGGCAACTAAATAATTAGCCTGCTTTGGAAAATGCTGAGTCTACAATGGCTCCCAGTGAGGTGAAGAGAATTACAGACTACTCAGCAATCTGGAAAATGAGACCTTTTGCTTATTAAATATGGAGCTGGGAGCATAATTTATGATGTTCATTTTTTAAAATTTGAAGCTGTATACTCTACAGCTTATATTAGGACTCTATTCATGCAATGTTACTAAAGGGCTAGTAAATTACTAGTAACTATTTCTATAAATGACTGTTCAGTTGCTACAATGCCCCACAAGTTTTACGTTTTTGAATACTACTTAAATAGCCTGTAATACACCCATTCATGCACTTTTAATGTACCTTTGACCTCTGTAATATAAAAGTGTAGTTTCTTCGTCAACTTTTATCTCCAGAACATCATATGTGGCCATGATATATTTGTAGAAGGGATTCTTTGGTTGAAATGGCTGCTAACTGAAGTCAGCTGGGGCTGACTTCAATCTAGCACAAGAATTTCAGTTTGGGCACCCTAATGATGGGGCACTGTAGTCTTGTGGACTGCTTAACCAGGCAGAGAACGGAAACAGGTTCTTTGAATAGCCTTCCTTTGTCCGCTGTCATGAAATCAAAAAGCAAGTCTTTTAAAAAACTCTAGGCAATATCTCTCATGGGACTTTCCTAGTCTCATCCATCATGGAGAAAATCCAATTTTATTTCTTTCTCTATTATACTCCAAGAAGCCCTGTTGACCACCTAGGTCATTTTAGCTTTAAATGTTTACTTGGCTAAGACATTTTGAATTAGCAGATGCTTTTCAAAATCCAGATTATAATCTTCCACTCATATCCTAAGAATAATGATCTAAACTTTTTTTTTAAATGGTTAATGATTATTGAGTGAGAAGTATTTTATGATGTTGCTGTTGAATAACAACAATAACAACGAGTTATTTTTTTAAAGGTCTAGGAGGCGTGTGGCTTCCCACCAGAGAGTTGATTTGAGCCTGTTTCACTCTGTCAAAGTCCACTTCTATGGATATGTATAAGGTAAAGCATCATGTCTAGTGTTTCAGTTAGGCTATATCCCAGTTGCACCAAACTACAAAAGTGTTCATTCATTAATTCATTCTTTACCTGACTCCTATCAGCATGTCCTACAAAGATATTTTGCCAACCTTGTTTACATAAATTTCCCATTGTGTCATGCATTTTTATTAAATAAAAGTGGTGTTTGAAATAGCTTGTAAATTGACAAGATACAAATTAGTGGGAAGGAAAACGTTAAAGAGTTAGTGATGTCTGTTGGTGAGCTTTGAAAAGCATTCCATTTAGAAACAATTTTGCAGTTGTATCATTTATTTTTCTGCTTTCCCCCTTCCTTCATTTGTTATAACCAAGGAACTTTGCATGAAAATTGGTTGTGTGTTTTTTCCCAACGTTTACCTGCTTTGACTGCTTATTTTATATCTGCACTTGTGACATCACTGCTCATTGCTGAGGAGATGACAGTGATGTCAGAAGTTACAGTTTGTAAGACTGAACGTTTTTTGCAGCTGGGAATGACTGTAAAACCTTTCTTTCTCTTGGGGCATCACCTGTTGGTAGTTGATGGCTGTCATTCTCATGTGGAGCCTAAAGCCTATGTATAATGGTCAGCGTCTTTGTGTATGTGTCACAAAATGGCCACTCTTCTGAAAACTTCACTGCAGAAAACCAAGTGATCCTGATCATGTGAGAACATGTTTCCTTGTCGTCCTTATTCAGGACACAGATTAATATGGGGATGAGGAGTCCACTGATGTTTGTCTTGTGTTTTCTGTATCATATCTATTCTTTGTCTAAATTGTCATCTCTGTCTCCATCAGTTCAAATCCAAAGCCTTTCGGTAAACTGAGAATTCCCTAGTCCAGTTTGGAGAGGGTGGGAAACTATGGCTCCAGGTCAAGGAATGAGCAAAAATGAGATTAACTAAACTGGAAGAAAACAAACATCTTCCTTTGGTAGATAGTTCTGTATGAATGGGAAGTGACAGAAACAGGACAGCACAAGAAGAAAAGATCTATCTAAATACAGCAAATGCTCCAAAATGTTCCTGGAGCTGTTGGAAGCTCCTTGAAAGCACCCCATATTTTCTTCAGTAGAAGATGGACTGCAAGAGAGACAGATTTTGGGAAACCAACTTTCTTTAACATACCCAGACGGTGGATCTCATATATACAGTTGCTGGGTAGGAACTGTAGAGTCATTGAGCACTCTTTTCACCTTTTTTTTCTCCTTTATGCTCAAACTCATTTCCCACACCTTGAATATCTCCTGCTGAAAGTGACCTACCAGTCAAGTTGCAGGCCCTCACCTCCAGCAAAGCAGGAGTTGACTGGATTGCTCCTTTGGCAGCCCATGCTGGTAGCACACCACTGCTTGCCCCACAGGGCTTCTTGAAGAGTGACTTGGACTGCTCTGGCCTCTCTCCGACTACTCAGTTTGTCATTTCTGCCAGTCTGTGGCACACACACACACATTCACAGCAGCTGCCAGTGGCCTGGGGGGCCTGCGATTCTCATTTCTTTTCTGAGCTCACTTTTCCTGCACACTGCCTGCCTACATTGCAGTCTTTCACCTGCGATCAGCTCTGACCTCTTTCTGTGCATCTCAGAACACCCTGCCATGTAGCTCCAGTGGCATGCAGACATTCCACCCTGTTTGCTGATGTCTCTCTCCCTGCTTTCGAATCACCTCTTCAAAGTCCACTTGGTACCAGTGGCTTGGGTTTTTTGTTTCTTTTTGGAAGGTGGTGGTTGTGTAAAGGAAGTAAAAATTCACTTGTCTATTTTAAGTACATTTGAATAGTTGCTAAAAATAAAATGAAAAAACCCCAAGGTTCTGCTCTGCAAAGTAGTTTTCAATCCCCTGAAGAGTAACATGGCTCTTTCTGACTCCACACAGCCAGACAGGCCTAATTCAGCTGTCTGTTGCATGGTATGTTTAAGTGGTTTTGTAAAACAGTGTTCCCTAAATGTTGACAGTTTAATGGATTTCATTAGTGCCTGCCCACTGGCTGAGGGCTCAAACCTGCCCCCACCAGGGTTAGCTCAGATGACTTCAGATGTGGCTGTGTGAAGGACCACCCTCATCTATGTCAGAGCTGCTCCAAGAGCTGCATCTGGAGCCCTAAGACATAAGCAGGAGTGTTCTGTTCTCCTGCATCCGTAACACAGTGCGGGTAGTGGATGATGGATGCATGTAGTCATGTGAAAGCTCATCTTTCCTTTCTTCTCATTAGGCAGAAATGGCAACAGGGCTCCATCACGCCCTCAAAGACATGTGGGCCTTCTCAGCACCTTCTTCCAGATTATCATGCAGGTAAATGGCTTTGGTTCACTATCTTAGGGGTGAAGAAGTGTCTCTGCTATGCCAAACCATGCTTATGCCTCATTCCCTGTGCCTGTGACACCTGTAGCTGTGAAGAACAACTAATGACTCTCCAAGTCCAATTTCTATTAGGAAATAATGTTCATGATTTTGCCCAGTCACTGCTCATTAAGTTGAGTAACATAGGAAAGGTAGTCTCATCGAGCTAAATAATAGCTGAATTGAGTCTTTGTCTACACTCTGTGAGGTCAGAGGAAGCTTGACTGCTTTGCTGGAGTATGTGTTGAGAGAACATTTTGAAGGGAAAAGCATTAAAAGCCACAATATGAAATTTTAGAATAAGCCACTGACTTTATATCTCTCGTGGACAAAACAAAGAAAAAGGTGGTCCTAATGAGCTGTGGTTGTAACTGAGAGCCTGGTTTAGTTATCTCATTGCATGATAGACTGTTCTCAAACTGAAGTGAAGAAGGCACTCCAAAACAAGCAGAAGTTAACACAGTATTTTATTTGCAGATTGAGAATCTGGAGAATGACAATTAGCTATAACAGTTACAAATTGAAGGCAAGTCCTAGAGTTAAAAACAAACTCCTGCATCTATTCTGTGATGTCTAATGGTTTCCTCAAATTTCCTTTGTCATAGGGGGACTGAAAATCCAAATATTTATTCCCTGTCCAAAGATGGCTTCTCCCCTACCCTTCCTGAGAAGTACTGTGTGAGTTTTCTGTATCTGGTATAACTGAGGGAGAGCAGTGCAGACTACTCCATGTTTTGGCATTATAAGCATCAGGACTGCAGTGTATTATCAGCTTGAGTTTCCAGGTCCAGGTCAGTTCCCATGTCCAGCCCATCCTGATGGTCCTCACACTTCTCAGAAGATGTAGGTCAAGTTCATTCTTGTGTCTCTGGTCCTGTATGACTGCTGTGCATCTTTCTTGCAGCCTCCATGGGATCATTGCTAGTGCAGTTGAGACAGTCAAAGTGATGTTTATTCATTCCCTAGCCTAGAGCTTTTAGGGCCTGTTTAACTACTGCCATCATATGTAAAGCACTTTTCTTCCCCTCTTTTTGCTCTCCAAAACATTTTTTTAGGCATGTTTTCTATTAGTTTTCTATTGAAGCTAGGCAAAAGCAGTGAGACATATAAGCAGGTCTTTCATACTCCAGTAGAGGTCAGGTACCTACAGTAAAGGAGCTAATTCATTACAGTATGATAGATGATAACAGTTTATTTGGAGCCCTATTATATAAATCACTTAAATGTGTATTTACATAACATTCCTATTAATTACTACAAAGACTGTAATGCCTGTTAGCTGTTCCAGCTTATCCTGTAAATATGTATTTAAGCAATTTTATAACAGGTAATATTTAATCAATAGACCATAACAGATCATTAATCATACCAACCCTTTGTGTAGAAAGTGAATTTGTACTGGCAAAATGTAATGGATCCTTTGGAGTACCATTTAACATGTTACATTACTCATAGGAAAACTACGATGCCACTGATGTATGTTAAAAACCTTAGTGTGAACTCCTAAGGTAGGTATGTACATTGACACATGTGACCCATTTCTTGAGGTAAAGAAGCCAAGAAGTTACTCTGTAGTGATTCTTTTAGATATTTGCAAAGAGCTGAAAGGACAAGCAATGACAGTCACGGCAATGGCTCTGGAAGACAGAGAAACATTATCCTCATTCTTACCTCAGAAGTAGGGATTAAAAAAGAGACAGACAATGCAGAACTTGCAGGGCATAGGCATACAACAGAGGGATCAAGATCTATCCCACTCAGCACTATTGCCATTAAGCAGATCACCATCCTTAATTTACTTAAGTGTAGGCAGGTAATGCCGCTGTTTTTATGGAAATTTAAGATGCTATCTCAGGGGAAGCATGTGTATGTTCAGGAGCCAGTGTTTACACAGTAGCATTTTGGTGGTCCTCACTGAACTCTTCAAAACAGAAACTGAGATCATCAGCATGGACATGTTTTCTTAAATAGTTGATGCACAATGTGAATAGAAAAAAGAAAGTAAAAACCTAAAATGCTTTTAAGAGCTCACAGAAAAGTCCTGTGGGCTTTGTTTCCCTGACACAGTGCAGAAGACAAGCCATGTCATCAGAAAGCAGAGAACTTGAGAAGGAAATCCTGCTTACTTTACCTGTGCCAGCAGCCTGACTGATTTTAAACAGACTGCTTTGGAGAGGGAGGTGAGCAGGGTGTTTCTGCAGAACTGAATTATCAAGTATTGTAGCTACGCCACTGAAAATCTACATGATGTACTGCATGCATGCTTGCCAAACTGTCCTGGGAAGCTGGCTCCCAAGCTACAGCTGAAGTCATAGCTAAAAGTTAAGAGCCAAGTTGTGGTCATGTGTGCTGCTCTTCTGGCATCATGCAGGACTAACTGTACAGTTAAGGTAAGCAGGGTTGGTTCCCATAGTAGAAATGTAATTCTAGAAACTGTTTGTCCTGTGTCACTACTGTGCCATGCAGTTTGTGGAGAGCAGCAGTGCCTGCTCAGAGAGGGTTCATGACTGAAATAGTAAGAAAGTCTTAGTCCAGGATGGCAATGTATTCGCAAAATCTCATAGGAAGTCTGTGCATCACTGACCCTGGCCAACTCCACGGATCTCTTGTTTTCATAAGCGCTAAATTAACGCATTCTTTTAAAAAAGCTTTTATTAATGGTTCCTTTGGAGCTGTTGCAATCTGTTGTCTAATGCAAGCTTTGATTAAGTTTTAAAAAAAATCTCTGCAATAGCAGTTCTCCTGTGTAATAACTAATCAATATATGCTAATCGCTTGCCAAATGTATTTCTTACAGAGGAATGGTTATGGAGTTAGGTGAGTGCCAAAAAAATGAAAAAAAAAAAGAAATATAAGAAAATCTTTAATTCCTTAGCCAGTAGGTGTTCAAATCTGTAAAAAGATTAACCAGTTTTGCATTTTTGCCAGTTAGCGTAGAAATTTTATGAGCTGGCATGAATATCCTGTTGAAATGATTTTTTTTACAGCTAAGTTATAACCATGTAGAAAACATGGAAGCTAACTCAACCCTGAATAGAGCGGTGAAGCTGAGTGCTGCTGTAATAAAGCAATCTATTAAAAGGTTATCTTTCATATAAGATTGCTTTCCCTAAGCACCTGAGCACATTAACAACATCTGAAATGCACTTGTAATTATACACACCTCAGAAAAGATTTAAAATTGCCTTCTTTGTCCACACTTATAAAAACATCTCAATCACTCTGTGATCTTATTTTACCTATGCACCTTAAAGCCTATAAAAGCAAAATGGAAGAAGCAATCACCCATCAGAGAATTGCTCATAGGTGAACTCTGGCTGTCTCTAGTGGCATTAATTTTGCTCTCTGTGAACTGCACTTGACACCCTTGTAAGGTCTGGAGAAATTCTCCATCTCTAACTGGCCTACATGACTATTTGCTACTAATTTGCACTTTGAAGATGAGGCACTGGGAAAAAAAGAAATAGTTCATTTAGTCTCTGAAGAACAGCTTTCTAGCTAAATCCTGCAACTTTTGGGGAAAGACTGCTCTTTGCCTGGTCAGTTGGAGCTAGTGAATTCAGCAGCTTGCTTGCATGACTGGGAATTGGCAGGAGTGGGTACAGCAGTAAAGCGGGAGGCATGCTACTTTAGCCACAATATCTTTGTGTTTGAACTGTAGCCTCCTTTTGCCTCCTTGCTGACCATACTGATGAATCTAAATGCTCTGCAGTGCTGTTGCTGTCATCTTTCCATATATTGCAGAAATATATTGTGTACAACACAGTAAGAAATGCCTATAACTTGCTTCTGGTGTGATATTTAGTTTCTGGACCAGGCACCAAGCTCAGCAAAACACAATTTCTGAAAATTCATTCCCACACAGTAGAGTCAGAATGGCTTGAACAGTCCTGAGATTTTTAGACAAAAAATAATAATAAGCTTTTAAAGTCGCTACACTTCTTTGCTTTGCTGGAGATCTGATTTTGCTGTCCCATGCAGACAAAAACACCTTTGATTTTAAGCCCTCATAGAAATTCCATTTGAAAAATTTCAGCCAGCTCCATTTGGCAACTAGGTTTAGGAAGGAACATTTTTATCTGTCTCCAGTCTTCTGGGGTTACTGGTTATTTGGTGAAGAGCATTTGAGCTAATGGAGCTCACTTGAATTCCCCTTAGGGTTTAGATTCTTTCCTGAATAAGGACTTTGGGATCAGTTATCAGCTGTTCTGCTGAATAAACTGAATACCCATGGAGCTTTTTAGCTTTTCCTTTGTGAAGCCTATGGCTTTTAAAAAGGTTTGTGATGGTGCTGATGATTTTTATTGTGATAATACTCCTAAATGGCCAGGCACAGCTGAGAGTGGTACTAATATACACCACATGCTACTTACAGAGTTGCTACAGCAGAAGCATGGGGTCCCTGCCCTGAGCGCTTCATAGTGCCGGGGTTTTCAAGATGATTTGTGGCAGAGGTCTACTTGCTGGATTTTATTTCTAAAATGGTCTCGTTTCCCAATGTTGATTTTCACAATGGAACATCAGTTATAAATGTATATGTTATTAGGGCATTTTATCATATTTGAGAGGACTTCCTAGCATCTCCTTTGGCAATTTTATGAAACAAAAGTATTAATTTCCTGCTTCAGAAGGGAGAAAGCTCTGCAGATTGGTTCTAGCTATAGCAAACTGATGAAAAACTTAAATAGAACATAATGGAAAAATCCTGCAGATTGAAAAGCAAAATGTCATCTCTACCACACAATCCTCTGGAATGATTCAAAGCCAGATGAAAAGAGACCAGCATAATTTTACATCTCTGTATTTTAGGAGCAATTTCTTAAAAGCTGAATATTGTCTTCACTGTGAAACTTTTATCAGTGTTGAGTCAAAGAAACCCATTATAATACTTCTGAATTTAACACTTCCCAGATCAAGGTTGGAGGCAAGTGTGATGGGAGGCGGGGGAAAGTGGGGAATCCATTGCAAAGATGTATTCCTCTGTTGTATCACACACAAAGATGATCTTGCACAAAGCATTTCCAGGGTATGAAACATAGCTCCTGAACTCTATCCATTTTTTGCAGGCTGGAGGTAGAAATGCCTTTTAAATGTTAAGAGAGTGCAGTGGAGGCGATGGATATTCTGTCATTAGAGCTGTTAGCTCTAATGAGCTAACAGAAACCTCTTCACTTCCACTTGCTTTACTCAAGCCACATCTGTACGGCAGGTGAGACTGGTATGATGGTCACAATGGTCCTTTTTGGCTTTAGTCATAAAGGAAAATCCTGCAAAGCATTTGCATAGGATACTCTTGGCGGGTATGCTTTCATTTCTCTGGGCATTGTACAAATTGTATAAAATCATATGCTGACTTACAAATGGTGAGAGTATTAGGCCTGTCTTCTGCTGTGCTGATACAATGGGGGAATTAATTAAAAAAATAATTCTGGAAAGTAAGCTGAATGAGGGCTAGAAAGTTCCTACTCTTTCAGACAGTGCAGGAAAGTCACTAATTGCTCTAAACTAACTTCACTGAAGTGCAGAGCAAGGGAATAGATAACACAGAAATGTATTAGTTCCTTTTGTTGCAATATAAAAGAGCGGCAAGGGATTAATTTTTTCTGTTCACCAAAGGAAGGGACTGTGTTGCTCGCACACTCCTCTTTTGCTATAGTTCAAGAATCTCAAGATACAACAATTTGGCAGTGTCAGCACGATAGTTTGACAATACACAGAGTGGCACAGCACTGCCCCACAGAATAGTTTCCTGACGCCCTTTCAAGGCTGCTGCTTATGGACACGCTGCAGCTGAGAACATTTTTCATGGGAACATGCAGGCAAACACACACACGGATACAATTGCCCTCCTCCCTCTCATTCACCGGTGGGAAATCAGCACTTGTATTAAATCACATAATTATTGGGGGTAATGCTGTATTATCAGGTCAGGCAAGTTTTCTTCATGAAGGTTCACCTAGTAAGTACTGCATGGTGATAGACGAGTTTTGTGTTACTTCACATTACTTGGGACTGGAGCCAATCAAATCACCTCCTGACTTGTGCAGCAGGTAATCAGTCACACCCAGGCTATCTAAAGCTGTGCTTGCCTGGGCCAGTCTTCTGTGAAAACAGCTGGGAAGTGGGCCATATAGACTGCGTTCCTGCGAAACGGCAGCTAGAAAAGTTCAGCCATGCTTTAAGTACATGATGGTAGTTCTGGCACTTCCAGGGAAAAAAGACTGAAGGCCAGAAGGAGGCTAGGAGATGAATGTGCAGAGCAGCTGCGGTCACAGCGCAGCAGTTGGCTTTCAGCTGGGGCAAGGGAGGAATGTAGGACGGTTCCCACAGCATCTCCTGGCTTCAGAAACGTCTTCACTTCCAGCACCGCATGCGCAGTGCTGCCTCTGAGGGCACAGTCGGATGTTTACTTGAGAAACAGCTGTGATTGTTTAACAAGTTACTGCTTGATCAGCTATTTGTCCCCGTGCCCCTCAGCTGAGGTACAGTAACCAAATCCACAGGCTTTCCAAGGCTGTTGCAGCTCAGAGGGAAACAGGCTTTGCTTCAACTGTTTGCAGGTATGGACAGTTGTCACTTCTGAGTTGTGGAGGCAGAGATAAATAGTTAAGGGGCAGCGACTTTAAGCATAGAGCTGTCTCCCAAATGAATGTTTGACTGTGCCATAAAAGACACTCAGCACCATTAAACATTGGGTTGTCAGCAATAATTACAGAACGTGTTCACACTGTTTTAAAAAATACAGAGAGGAAGAGAAGTGACATGAAAATTCAAATGTGAAGAAACTAAATAACTACACTTGGAAAAATAAAGTGTTGCTTGTGTGACTAGAAAGTGTTGTTCCAAAAACCCCACAATTTAGGAACAAATTTTACCAGGGAGCCTTTCACGTAGGAAGTGGGAATGATGAAGAGAAAAACTGCTTGGCCCTTTTGCTGTTTGCCGCTTTCTTTCTCTTTCTGGGTCTTGAAAGGTAAGCAATCTCCACTGCAGTTTTGAAATGCTGGTAGTTTAACGTATGCTAAGTAAGATATCAGGCATATATAAACTCACCTGTCTACTTCACATACATATGAGGAATTTCAAGATACATCTGCATTGTGGAAGCTGAACAGTTTGCAGTCCATCACTATCATAGAATCACAGAATGGTTAGTGTTGGAAAGGACCTTAAGATCAGCTGGGTCCAACTCCCCACCATGGGCAGGGATACCTCTCAGTAGATCATGTTTTCAAGGCCCTGTTCAACCTGCCTGTATCTCATAGTGGGTCAACCATCATAGTGGATAAGGTAACACCTTCAATAGAAGGGGCACACTTTAGGCAATATGTGGTCCTGAAAAATAATGTCTCCAAGAGCTCTCAGTCAAAAAAAAATTGATGAAAAAATGTGGCTTCCCAACTACTTCATGCTAGGTGTTTGCTTTCATTGCATATTCAGCTTTGAGTTTCTCCATCCTTGTCATTTTGCTCTGACAGTGAAAAGATGGAAAAGCATGAATGTAAAACCACGGGCACTTCCAGGGGACATGTGAAGGGGTGTAGTGCTGCAACTGTATTCTGTTGTTCTGTTCAAGTGATGAGATTTAAAACTGTTTCTGGCTCTCCAAAGAGAGCATCATAGAATCATAGAATAGTTCAGGTTGGAAAGGACCTCAAGATCATCTAGTTCCAACCCCCCTGCCATGAGCAGGGACACCTCACACTAAACCATGTCACCCAAGGCTATGTCCAGCACGGCCTTGAACACTGCCAGTGATGGAGCATTCACAACTTCCCTGGGCAACCCATTCCAGTGCCTCACCACCCTTA
>JASSUY010032307.1:0-42511 GCA_032466535.1 Forpus xanthops
TGATCAGGGGACTGGAGCACCTCCCCTATGAAGACAGGATGAGAGAGTTGGGGCTGTTCAGCCTGGAGAAGAGAAGGTTGTGTGGAGACCTCATAGCAGCCTTACAGTATGTGAAGGGGGCCTGCAGGGATGCTGGGGAGGGACTCTTCATGAGGGACTGCAGTGAGAGGACAAAGGGTAATGGGTTCAAACTTAAACAGGGAAAGTTTAGATTGGATCTGAGGATGAAATTCTTTACTGTGAGGTTGGTGAGGCACTGGAATGGTTTCCCAGGGAAGTTTTGAATGCTCCATCGCTGGCAGTGTTCAAGGCTGGGTTGGACATAGCCTTGGGTGGTATGGTTTAGTGGGAGGTGTCCCTGCCCCTGGCAGAGGGGTTGGAACTGGATGATCTTGAGGTCCTTTCCAACCCTAACTGTTCTGTTTCTATGATTCTGTTCTCATCACTGAACTCGTAGACTTGGATAGAGGTGCCATGTGACCTCTGAAACCTAGGTCAGGGTTGAGGTATTTTTAATTGTTTGAGCTGATAAAGGGAATGCTCTGTAGTGGTGGACCAAGAACTTGCTTTCACAATAGGCTAGGAGCATCACAGTAGTAGGGTGGGCAAGACAGGTAAGAACTCTCCTTGCAATACTGCTGCCTCCATGTATGGGTGGATCTTTGGTGTCTTTATGTCTGTGAAGATAGGAAATGGGTAGATGTTGATCCCTGCCTCATGTGAATGGTCTGATTCCTCTGTAGATCCTAGCTTGGCAGGTCTGGGCAGGCAGAAGTGCCCATTCATTCTCCAGTTTCTGTGGGTCTTTTGAGTTAATTAAATCTACTTTCAGAAAAGCTGAACTGTTGGGAAAAGATTAAACGAGACAGTTTTAACTAATTGAAAATGAGATAAATCCAGGGTTGTCTTCATTCTGAAAGCTGTAAATTGGCTGTGAACACTGGGTGTGCTTTATAGTGTATTGCACTTCAAATTAAACTAGATTACTCTTCTCTCTTTGGGTATATCTACAGATAAAGCAGATTGATTTATTATAATCTTAACTACTTTTTAATACGCAAAGGCAAGTTTTGTTACTATTTATTCCTGGAGTCTTTGGAGAGCAGAAGTTCAGAACTCTGTGTAGGTAATAACTTAAAGGGGAGACCACAACCTGGTTTAGAAATGAAGGACTTGCAATTGCCAGACTGCTGAGGTGTTCCATGTGCAGTGAGTGGAACTGGTAAGTCCAGAAGTACCTGGAATAAAAGGGAAAGGAGCTGAGAGTCATGTAGACATTACTGGGGTGGGTCATCCCTGCCTGATATTTAAGGTGAGAGTTCAGAAGCAAACAAGATGTTTTCAACAAGGATGAAAAGCCAAATCACAGAAGTGTTGTTACAGTAGTTGCTGAGGAGGTTACAGTCCAATAAAATAAGAATAAAGCTAGCTACTTTGTATTAGGTAGTTATATATAGAAATAGCCAACAATACAAAAAATACAAATTGTGGTGTTTTTTTTCTGTTTGTGATTTGTACAACAATTCCTTCATGTGCTTTCTTAGGTGAGTTCCTATTCTTGTCCTGCTTACCAGCCCCTTCATTTTGTGTCTGCAATGAAGATGTAAGGATTTATGACATCATGTCAATATCCATGGCAACAGGCTGCAGAGTGAACAACATTTGCATTGCAGAATCAGTGGTGCGGGAGAGGGCTCCTGTTGAAACACTGGGATGTGAAATAGCTCAAGCAGTGAGAGCAGGGGGTGCCTCTGAAGGGGATTGTTTTGTAGATGTGTTCTCTCAAATTTCATAAACCTGAGCTCTAAAAGGAGCTCCAAGTACAAAGAAGTGGGAAGTTGTGTCACTTTCTTGGTTGAATAGAAAGTCATTATTTCTTTCCGGGCTGTTCATCTCTGTGCTTCTCATCCAGGGACCATTCTCAGCTGAGTCTTATGTCTGCAGTAACTCTCCTGGAAGAGATCCTTATGGAACAAAACTGGTTTTAAGTTAATAATTGTTGCATTTGGGTCATATTTGGTCGTTCCAGGTAGTTTGTAAAATGCACAGGTTGTTACTGTGCGTGGAGTTCCAGGATGGCTCTCCAGTCCTTCACTTATGTTTTTCCATCCCCACTGTTGTATACTGTTGTGTCATCTTAATTTTGATTCTTTTCCCTGTTTATAAATAAGATTATGCTGATTAAGAAATGGCTTTTCTGTCCCCTTCTAGAAGAGCACCTGCAGTATTCCCTTCTTGAAAAGGCAGACTGGCAGAGGATAGGGCAAGGGAGGGAGGGCAATTATGTTCCAGTGGTGAGTTTTTAGGATCATGGACTGGGGTGTGTGGTGTCTGTACCCCTGCTGTGCCTGGCCAGCCGTGCCAGCCAGTGTGTACTGGGCTTCTCTGGTAGCTCTGTGAAGGGGGAGGAGGAATCCACAGACATTAATTTTATAGCTGAAGATTCCAGTGTTGAAGGCGCTGCCAGTAGAGTCATTGTAGTAAAAGGTAGTGCTAGCGAAGCTCAGCATTACGAAATGCCTCCTCAGTGTAGCTCAGTCCTTCATCATTGTGGCAGTCAGATTAAGTGTGACCTTAAAACCTCAGAATTGTAGAATGATTTGGATTGAAGGGACCTTAAAGCTGACCCAGTTCCAACTGCTGCCATGGGCAGGGACACCTTCCATTAGATCAGCTTGCTCCAAGGCCCTGTGTCCAATGTGGCCTTGATCACTGCCAGGGATGGGGCAGCCACAGCTTCTCTGGGCACCCTGTGCCAGCGCCTCAGCACCCTCACAGGGAAGAGCTTCTGCCCAAGAGCTCATCTCAGTCTCCCCTCTGGCAGAGTAAAGACATTCCCCTTGTCCTGTCCCTACAGGCCCTTGTCCAAAGCCCTCTCCAGGTTTCCTGCAGCCCCTTTAGGCACTGGAGCTGCTCTAAGGTCTCCCCTTCAGGAGCCTTCTCTTTTCCAGGTGGAACCAGCCCAGCTCTCTCAGCCTAGCTCCATAGGATTCTTACCAGGGTTTACTCTTACTTCCTAGGGCTGTGAAGTTCTCAGCCAAGCTGATGGGACAGGCCATGGCCAAGAGGGTCAAAGCAACCATCCTGTATGCTACCGAAACAGGGAAGTCACAGGTCTATGCAAAAACTCTGTGTGAGATCTTCAAGCACGCTTTTGATGCCAAGGTATTGTCCCAGCTCCCAACCCCTGTGAGGGTATGTGTGCATTTGGGTGGCCCCAGGAAATACATGGCCCAGTGCATGTGGAGCTTCCCAGCTGCCTAAGGATGCAACTCCTAGGATACGGCCTTTTCAAACTGGAGCCTGCACAGGAGTTTTTCCAGCTAATTCTCGTGCAGGCATTGTGGCATACATATGTCTACTGCCTCTCAGGTGATAGCCCATGGTTTGTCCATATTCCTTGAGGCTCTTGTCCTCACCCTCCCTTGTGGAGATTTCTGCTAGTAGTGGCATGGAGTCAGCAAGGATATGCTTCTCTAATTTGTAGGAGCACTGGGATCTATCCCAGGAGACTGACTGGCGGTAGATCTCCCCACCAAATGTCTTTGGTTAACATCTGCCTCTTCCAGGTGATGTCCATGGATGAGTATGACATTGTGCACCTAGAGCATGAAACCATGGTCCTGGTGGTCACAAGCACTTTTGGCAATGGAGACCCACCTGAGAACGGAGAGGTAGGACGGAGTACAGCGATGGGTGACTACAGTGGGGACAGGGGCAGGGCACGGGCACTGGGAAGTGGGGAGAAGCATCCTCTTTTTGCTCAGCCAGGGCTGGAATGGCCCAACAGGTCCAGAAGCTGTCTGATATCTGGTGATGTGTGTGCCTGCCTCTAGCCTGCTCTGAAATCGGATTATCCACTTATTCTCAGCTGTGAGCAACGTAACTAAGCTGCTGCTAAATCCATCCAGTACAACTGATGTCAGTGTCACACAAAAGGTGCCAGCCCCTTGGCTGGGGAGCTACAACCTTGTCCAGTCCTGTACAACAGCATTGTAGGCTGCTGGGAGCAGCAAGCAGAGATCAGAGCTATGGTCCAGGCTTTGGTCATGCTTTGCTCCCTGCAGGGCCTGACAAAACTGATGGCCTTTTCTTGCTTCTTCCCTGTAGAAATTTGGCTGTGCCTTAATGGAGATGAAGAATCCCAACTCCAACCTGGAGGAGAGGAAGTAAGAGCACTCCCCCCAATCCCTTCCCACTCCAAACCCCTGCAAGCAGGCAGCCCCACCACCAGTACAGCCTCTGCTTGCCTCCTCTCAGAAGGGAGTGTGAAATCCTCACGCAGCTTTCAAGTTTGCTGAGGTCCAAGGGGTGGGACCAGCCTGGAGACTCAGTGGATGGAGAGGGTGGAGGTCCCAGGGAGGGCAGATGCGCTGAGTCAAGCACCCCATGGTCTCCAGCTTGTGATTCCCTTGGCTGGCATTTAAAGCATTTCAGTTCAGCTGTAAGTGGCAGTATTTATGAAAAAAAACACAGCCCAAAACAAAAAGAAATGAAATAAAAGCAGGAATTTCCCCCAAATCATCAGATCTGAGAGCTGGGGCCATCCAGGAGACACCAAAATAGTAAGACTTGGAGGTAGAAGGGAGTTCTCAGCTGTGTGGATGTAGGTGGGGGTGAGCTCAAGAACCAAATTTAACTTCTTGGCATCATGTAAAAGTATTTCTAGGGAAAATAAGAGCTGTTCTAAATCCTGACTGTGATGATTGTAAAAAGGAGGCTGGAGCTGGTACCTTGGAGACAGGCTCTGGGCTTTTACAGATCCTCATCACTAGGAGATGAGCCTTCAGCATCTCAGCGCACGCCTCAGAGGCTGCAGCCAGTGAAGTGTTAAATATCTGGAATGTCCTCTTATTTTAGCTATTAAGTACAATATATTTCACTTAACTGGGACACTGCTCTGCTCCAGAGTGTTTCCTGAGTTAACACAGGATGCTCACAGCTGGCAAAGGGCTGCACCTCAATGAAGGAAGAATTAGCCCTGGCCAGTTTTATAGAGCAATTTAACTGCCCTGATTGCTCCATCAGGAGCATCTCCATGGCCTCCTCTGCACTCTCTCCAGCAGCTCCACGTCCCTCTTGTGCTGCTCCCCAGAGCTGGATAAGGGCTGCAGTGGGGTCTCCCCAGAGCACAGCAGAGGGGCAGGATCCCTTCCCTGAGCTGCTGCTCATGCTCTGGGGGTGCAGCCCAGCACATGGGGGGTTCTGGGCTCAAGCACTCGCTGAAGCCAAATCATGGGGAGCTTCTCATTGATCAACACCCCAAGTCCTCCTCCTCAGGGCAGCTTCATCCAGTCTCCCCCAGCCTTGTGTTTGTGCTGGGGAGGGTCCTGACACACATTCAGCGTGCACACCTTGTGTCCAACCTGGCCTTGAACACTGCCAGGGATGGGGCAGCCACAGCTTCTCTGGGCACCCTGTGCCAGCGCCTCAGCACCCTCACAGGAAAGAGCTTCTTCTTTATCTCCAACCTGAACTTCCCTTGTATCTGTTTAAACCCATCACCCCTTGTCCTACCCCTGTAGTCTCAGATAAGGAGTCCTGCACTACAAGGACCTATTAATTTCAACAAAACTGCTGGTGCCCTGACCATGGACCCAGCACTCACTGGGGAATTTGGGTTTCATACTCACCATGAGCTGCCCTGCCCAGCCTGCACCACATAACCCAGGTGAGGACGTGGCCCAGGGCTGGCAGAGAAAGGAGATGGGTCTGTGTAGATGACTAAAGCAGAGAAGCGTGAGGATCCGGGGCAGACAGGAGGAGGCTGTGGAGCAGAGGTGGAGCACAGGGCTCTGAACCCTGGCATTACTGTGCTCGGGGGTTGTCTCCTCTGCGTGGCGGCGGGTGCAGGAGGTCTGCTGTGACTCATGCACACACCACTGCCTCACTGCTTGGCAGTATATTTAGAAACTCTTGTGGAGAGCAATTTCTGAAGATGGTTCAATTCAGAAACACTTCTGCTGCTGTCAGGGTTTCTGCTCCGCTCCCTTCCCCCTCTTCATCCCTCTGCTCGCACTCTTTTTATCTTATTTTATGGTTTTTACTTCCTATGAATGAAAAACCCTTCAGAGTATCATCTCAGGCACACAGCGACCTTGTGTGCAGCCAGGGAAGGACAGGTAAAGCCAGAGGTCCTGGCAGCTCTGCACTGCGGGGGAAAATGTGGTGGCCAACATCTGGGTCAGCCCACTGGGAGGTGACTGGAGGGTCTCATGGAGTGGATCAGGTCCAGATGGAGGGATGCAATGTATGGGGTGCTATGATCCCAGGAGTCACAGAATCATTAGAGTTGGAAGGGACCCCTGAAAATCATCTAGACCAGCCCCCCTGATCTAGGGTGACCCAGAACGGGTTAGACAGGAACATGTCCATGGTGGGTTTGGGATGTCTCCAAAGACAGGGACTGCACAACCCCCTTGGGCAGCCTGTTCCTGTGCTCTGCACCCTCAACGCAAAGTTGTTCTTCCTCGTGTTGAGGTGACACTTCTTGTGGTTTAGTTTATGGCTACTGCTCCTTGTCTTGTTGCTGGGCACCACTGAAAAGAGTGGAGTGAACATACTGCTCTGCTCTGGATTGTTGATCCCTGAGCTCTGGTTCGGTCTCTGCAATCTGAGCACACAGCCCAGAGGGAACTACATGCACACATGTCATCACTGTAATGCTCAATGCTGTTGCTGTTCACAGGAGCTACAAGGTTCGTTTCAACAGTGTCTCCTCTTACTCGGATGCACAGAAATCCTCGAGCGATGGCCCTGACTCCAGGGACAACTTTGAAAGCACAGGGCCCCTGGCTAATGTCAGGTAAACAGGATGGGGGGAGGCAGCAGAGAGGAGAGATAGGGAGCTGCATGGTTCCTGCAGAGCCCCTTTCTCCTCTTACCTGAAGCATGATATATCTTTGTGATGTGCAGGTCCCTCCATGCACTCTTGTGCTGGTGTTGGCCATGGTGGGGCAGAAGGGGGACATGGTGGTGTCATTCCCTGCCCAGTGGCTGCAGCCGTGCCGCCTCTCCACAGGTTCTCAGTGTTTGGGCTGGGGTCTCGAGCTTACCCCCATTTCTGCGCCTTTGCCCGGGCGGTGGACACGCTCCTGGAGGAGCTGGGTGGAGAGAGAATCCTCCGCATGGGAGAAGGGGATGAGCTCTGCGGCCAAGAGGAGTCCTTCAGGACCTGGGCCAAGAAAGTTTTCAAGGTAACCCATTTCCTTTGTGCTCCAGGGAGGAGCAGGATGGGAGATGGATACAGGGATAGAGCAGTGATGCTTGTTAGCGGTGGTTCAAAACCCAGCCTCTCCTTCCCTACACTGGGACACTCAGCTATCCCCTTGGGCCACAATAAAGAGGTTTTCCATACTTTGATGGAGCTGTTGCTCTGGTTTGTGCTCACCAAAGCACGAGCACCATGTTGAATTCCTGTGTCATCCCAGATCTCTGGGGAAGGGAGGGCACCACACGACATGCCCATAGTCACTGGGGCAGCTGTACTCTGCTGGGGGCTCCCTCCCCGTGTGTTGGCTGACGTGGGATGGGACAAAGTGTTTGTGGGGCTCCCTGGGGCAGTGGGGAGATGCCTGAGAGCCTGGCGTGTGCTGCAGGCAGCGTGCGACGTGTTTTGTGTGGGGGACGACGTCAACATCGAGAAAGCAAACAACTCCCTCATCAGCAACGACCGGAGCTGGAAGAGGAGCAAGTTTCGCCTCACCTACGTGGCCGAGGCCCCAGAGCTCACACAAGGTATGAAGATGGGGTCACCACCAAAAGGCTCTGGGCATGGGGCAAAGGGGTCAAACCTCTTTACTTTGTATTAAATTGACAACATTTCAGTGTTGCTTTTCCCCTCCACCACATGCCCAGGAAGCAGTGTGTGATGTCTCAGGCCTCTCTGCCTGGCTCTTGTGTGTGTCTGTAACAGTGATGCTGTTCTATGATCTGCTCTCCCTTCTCCTGACCCCATTTTTTGAAGCAAAGAGCTGGCAAACTGGGTGTATTCCAAGCCCTCTTCACGTCCAAATGCCACTCAGCCAAGCGCTGCAATGCAATGGCATGTCCAGCCCAGCAGCACCTGGCCCCTCAGCATGGCTCCTGCAGCTGAGGATCTGCCGCACTGCCTTTTCTCTTCCCAAATCCAGGCTCTTTGCTCCCAGCCAGGTGGTGCTGGCAGCAAGAGGTGTGTGTCTGCACGTGAGGGCTCAGCCCCGCACCTCGTGAGGGCTGTTTTGGAGTCCTCCTGGTTCATTAACAGAAGGGATGTGTGTTTGGTCCTCTCTTGGGGTCTCTGATGTCCTGGGATCACTGTAGCACTGAAGGCTAGGGGGGCAGGAGGATGGTTGAGCCCATGGTGTGCTCGCTGGGGCTGGCATCAACCAGCTCCAGACTGAAGGGCTGAACCTGCAGCAGCAGCCAACAGTTTTGCAACAGCCAGAAGCCTACTGCCTTGGCCACGCTCTGCTGTGCTGCTTCACTGACTCTTCTCCTCTGCAGGACTGTACAGCATCCACAAAAAGCGTGTCTATGCAGCACGGCTTATCACACGTCAGAACCTCCAGAGCCCCAAGTCCAGGTAGGAGATGGAGCTGCCCTGGGAGCTGAACGCCTTCATGGTGCACCCAAGCACCCACACACACATCCGTTCATCCCTGAATGTCCCGATGGATACCACCTTTGTGCTGATTCTGACCAAGCCTGGAAGCCATGTGAACCCAGTAAAGAATGTTCCCTTGCCCGATGGAAGGGATGGGACGATGGGCGGCCACACTTATGGAATGCAAAGAGAGGGTATTTGGTACTGGACCAGTTGCCCAAAGAAGTAGTGAATTCTCCATCCCTGACAGTGTTCAAGGCCAGGTTGGACGGGCTTGGAGCAGCCTGCTCTAGTGTGAGGTGTCCCTGCCCATGGCAGGCAGTTGGAACTGAATGTTGTTAAGGTCCTTTCCAACCCAAACCACTCTGTGATTCTATGATGAAATATCTGAAGCTAAACTGTTGACCAGAAGTTAAACTGTTTTTTTCCCCTTTAAAAAAAGTCCCTAAAGATGAATCAGCAGCACTGCAGTGTCCTTTCTAGCTCCCTGATGTGACTTTGGGACAGCAGGGCACCAGGGTTTGGACACCCCACCACTGCCCAGCACACCCCACAGATTTTGAGACCAGAGCTCAGAGGCTCCCTGAAGGACACCCCAAACACATTCTGCTTCTCCTCCTTTCCCCATAGCCGCCTGACAATCTTTGTGCGCCTCCACACCAACGGCCACCAGGAACTGCAGTACCTGCCCGGCGACCACTTGGGAGTGTTTCCAGGGAATCACGAAGACTTGGTCAATGCCCTCATTGACAGGCTTGAAGATGCGCCTCCGGCCAACCAGCTGGTGAAGGTGGAGCTCTTGGAGGAGAGGAGCACAGCTCTAGGTAACCAGGGTCACCTCAGCGTAGAGTTGGCTTCTCTTCCCCTCGCCCATCCTCTTGTAGCTCCTGAGGGAGGTAGGTGGCCCCAAGGATATATCATTTCCCATATCACTGCTGTGTTTGGCTGGTTGGGAGCACCTTATTCAACCTTCCTCTACACAAGCCACTGATCATCTGTACTTGGGATATTCCAACACTATATTTCAGGCATAAGTCTCCTACCCTACTGCCATGCACAGTGTAGCAGGAGATGAAAAACAATAGTAACTCTGGAGCATCAGACTCATATTTATGCTCATTGTACAGCATCCCATTCGTAGCATGGCAATATCTCATTGACTAGTGGAAGGTGTCCCTGCCCATGGCAAGGGGCTGGAACTGGATAGCTTTTAGGTCCCTTCCAACACAAACCAGGCTGTGATTCTGTGTGATTTGTTCACCTCGGCTCATATGCTCTGCTGATCCCATGGTTGTGCTCAATTCCCTCCTGGCAGGTGTCATCAGTAACTGGACAGATGAGAACCGTGTCCCACCATGCACCATCTTCCAAGCTTTTAAATACTATTTGGACATCACCACCCCTCCCACTCCCCTGTTGCTGCAGCAGTTTGCTTTGTTGGCCACCAGTGACAAGGAGAAGAAACGTCTGCAGGTCCTTAGCAAGGTAAAGCCTCAGACCCCAAGTTCTTTAAGGCCTCAGGAACAATCAGAACCACAAGGCATTTTCATCCTACGCTGCCACCCATCCCAGCTTTGCCATAAGCCTGGTGGGATAGTGGTTGAGGTAGTTGGCTTGGAAGAGGCTTGATCCTGCAGCTCTCTCCTCCCTCCTTCCCTCTTTTCCCTGGCTGCAGGGCCTGCAGGAGTATGAGGAATGGAAGTGGTTCAAGAACCCCACCATTGTGGAGGTACTGGAGGAGTTCCCCTCGGTGCAGATGCCCTCCACACTGCTACTGACACAGCTCCCCCTCCTCCAGCCACGTTACTACTCCATCAGCTCTTCCCCGGAGATGTACCCAGGCGAGGTCCACCTCACCGTGGCAGTGGTCTCCTACCGCACAAGAGGTACAGTGCTCATGCAGGGGTCAGTGGAGATAGGCTTGGTTTGGGGAGCAGGGGAAAAGCATCAGCACACGGGCAACACTACAAGGTCTTTGGTAGAGGTATGTCATTTGAAAGCCTTTCTTTTCTACCTGCTGCAGTGACCAGATTTCTTCAACCCATGACACTGCTGTCCATGGAGAATGGTCCATGGCAATGTTTCAGTGGGATGTAGCAGGGAGCCAACTGGAGTAGTTGGCTGGTGTATCAAATACAGACCTCTTTCTCTCCCATCCTAGATGGAGAAGGACCGATCCATCATGGAGTCTGCTCCTCCTGGCTCAATCGGATACAGACTGATGAAGTAGTGCCCTGTTTTGTAAGAGGGTAAGTGGTCATAGAAAGCAAAGGGTGAAAAAGATGGGGTGATCCTCACACAGGATGAGCTCTTTGTCCCCAGATCTTTGGAAAGCACTGACGGTGAGGACAAAACAGGGTGGGATTGGTGAACAAATGGGTCCTTCTTTCTGTTCTGCACCAAAATGTTGCTCTCTGGGATTTCAACTTGGTTTTACCCCCCGCCCCCCTTTCCTGCTGTCTCAGCTCACTGTGGGCAGAGGTGAGGGAGGGAGCATCCTGCTGGGGTTTAACTGTGTCTTCGGTGTGTGCAGTGCGCCCGGGTTCCACCTGCCCCAGGACCCCCAGCTGCCCTGTATCCTCATCGGGCCGGGCACCGGCATCGCCCCTTTCCGCAGCTTCTGGCAGCAACGGCTCTTTGAAATCCAGCACAAAGGTGGGTCCATGCTTGTTGCTCCTCTTTCTGTGCTTGGGAACCCTGGGTGGTGATGTGGAGATGGGGGTCCAGTCACCCTAGCAGAGGCCAAGGGCCTCTTGAAGCAGCAACTCGCCCAAATGCTTGGAGGTCAGCCTAAACTCCCAAACGAAACTCCATGAGACTCCTCCTGTACAACTTTGCAAGTTTTTGTGGCAGTATCACAGTGCTGGTGTTGTTTTTCAGAGCTCATTTAATGTACAGTTGTGTAAAATACACTTTTACATGGATCATTTAGAAGATTTAGGGAAAAAGGTTTAATTTCCTCCCCAAACCTGGCACAAGCATCCCTGTTGTGTGAGCCTAGGCCATGCACTGGTGCAGGCTACGGATCACCTTCTTCCTTGTGGGTTTTCCCTCCTTCCCAGTTTGGCCAGGGTGGGCTCCCAGCAATGTTGTGCAGGGTAAAGGGGCTGCTGGCAGATCTGGAGAGAGGTGGCTTGCAGAAAGGGTCTATTGGTGGTCTCCAGGCTAACCACTTCTCTCATCTCCTCCTCAGGTCTGAAGCCTTGTCCCATGGTGCTGGTATTTGGCTGTCGGCAGTCCAGGATTGACCACATTTACAAAGAGGAGACACTCTTTGCCAAAACCCAAGGTGTCTTCAGAGAGCTGTACACAGCCTACTCCCGGGAACCGGACAAACCAAAGGTATGTGCTGGGCTCTGCTCAGGTCCCAGTGCGCAGCCATGGCCACCCAGTGTGGTGTGGAAGTGCTGCTGCCTTGGCCACAGCAGCTCATGCCCTGGGGTGTGCTGATTGCTTAAGTGTGCAGGACTGTGTCTTCCCCACTGCAGCCCCTCATCCCTGCACCAGCCTGAATGTGTGCCCACATTGCTTGTGCTTTGCCCTGAGAGCAGATGGGAGGGGAAAGGTACATCTTTCCAAGGAGCTGGAAAAGGAAGGATGTCACCCAGTGGAGTGGCACAGAGGCAGCCCAAATAACTGGTCTAAATTACCACCACCACCACCACCTTGAGCAGACCTGGCAATAAGATATGTGGTGGAGTGATGCTTTGCTGCTTTCCCCATCTCTTGTTTACCATTGTGAGTGCTGCAGGCATGTTTGCCCAAAGTGGTGGTCACATTGCAGTGCTGCCCAGTGCACACAAACCTGGCCAGAGCACTCAGGCTGAGAGGCTGGAATTAATTTCATCTCCCACCTTCTCCTCCTCCCTCAGAAATACGTGCAGGACGTGTTACAGGAGCAGCTGGCCCAAACTGTGTTCAAAGCACTGAAGGAGGAGAGAGGCCACATCTACGTCTGCGGGGATGTCACCATGGCTGGGGACGTCCTCAAGACGGTGCAGCGCATCGTGAGGCAGCAGGGCCAGCTCACGGTGGAGGAGGCAGGAGCTTTCATCAGCAAGCTGCGAGTGAGTAGTGCCTGCACCACGAGACACTGTGTGACCTCCTGCCACAGGCACTGCACCTGATGCCTCCTCCTGCACAGCGGGAGGCACCGGGTCATGGGTGCTGCAGGGGGACAGCAGCTCCCACCCTTGCTGCTGCACTGGGCAAGGATGGGAGCATGACCTTAAGGAGCTTTGGGTGCACAGTGGAAGTCACTTTGCTTTGGTGAAGCTCCCTCAGCTCCTGTGACGAGCCTGCTGCTGTGCTGAGTACTGATACAAGCTCTGTTGGGCACCCTTGATAGCCTGAGCAGGGCTTGTTCACCTTACTTAGTTCTCAGTATGTCCCCTCCCATCACAGTAATCTAATAAGGAAGTTTGTGGGTCATAGAATCATAGACTCACAGCCTGGATTGGGTTGGGAGGGACCTTAAAGCTCATCCAGTTCCAACTCCATGCCACAGGCAGAGACACCTTCCACTGGAGCAGTTTGCTCCGAGCCCCTGTGTCCAACCTGGCCTTGAACACTGCCAGGGATGGGGCAGCCACAGCTTCTCTGGGCACCCTGTGCCAGCGCCTCAGCACCCTTGCAGTGAGACCCCATTCCCCAAATCTCCTCTGTGTGTGTGCCTGGCTGGACAATGTTCCTGGGCAAACAGGCTGCTGCAGATGTTGCAGTTGAAGCATAAATGAGCTCAGTCTGGGACACAGCCCAAAGGACTGATGCTTGAATGCTCTGCTTCTCCTTAGGAGGATAACTCAGTCTGATTCCTATGGGACTGCCCTTTCTCAACCAGGTTCCCATACTCCATCCAGTAGCTAAGGGAGCCCAGAACTGTTTTAAACTGGTTTTCAAACAGCACTCACAAACAGGCTGGCCCCAGGCGACTTGTCCCTTTGACGGCCAGGGTTGCCAGCAGATGAGGAGGTCTGATGCAGTGTGGAGCTCCATCACTGCCCCACAGGGTGACTTGGGGAAGGTCATTTTGCCTCCCTGCTTGTCCTTGCCCCTCTTCCCTGCCTGTCTCTCCAGACAGAACATGTGCTGTCTATTTGGTACCTGCCCACAACACAGAGCTTTGTGGTGCCGCAGCAACACAACTGTTTGTAAACACTCTTCATTCCTGCTGCCCCTCTCCCATCCATGTTTCAGGATGACAGCCGGTACCACGAGGATATTTTTGGAGTCACCCTGCGTACGTATGAAGTGACTAACCGCCTTAGATCTGAGTCTATTGCATTCATTGAGGAGAGCAAAAAAGACACGGATGAGTGAGTTGACACGTTTATTTTAACCCCTGCAATTGCTTCCCCAGCATGTGTGGGATGGGGAAGGGAGCTTCAACTTCTGCACTCATGTGATGCTTCTTATAGCAGAGGATGAGAAAAAGCATTTGGGTTTGCACTGGAAGCAGTGCCTGCTGCCTGGCTGCCTCTGAAATAGCTGTTACCTTGCTAGGACAAATGTGCCAGTGGCCTTCCTGGGTTATTGCACCCCCTGGACCAATGTGCTCAGACCTGACAATTGCATCTAAATGGTGATGCAAAGAGAAAGAGTCCTGTTTACTGCCTGCCTCTGCCCCCCGGCCAGGACATTTTCATCAAATCCCAGAATCCCAGCCTGGATTGGGTTGGAAGGCACCTTAAAGCTCATCCAGTTCCAGGCCCCTGCCATGGGCAGGGACACCATCCACTAGAGCAGCTTGCTTCAAGCCCCATCCAACCTGGCCTTGAACACTGCCAGGGATGGGGCAGCCACAGATTCTCCGAGCACACTGTGCCAGCACCTCAGCTTCCCTCAGAGGGAAGAATTTGTTTTCAATATCTAATCAGAATCTCCCCTGTTTAAATTTAAAGCCATTAATTTAATGTTTGCAGGACCCATGGTGAGGGGTGGTTTCCCCAGCTCCAGCTCTGGCTTTGGGGGTTGCTGGCTGGCCCAGGGGATGCAGGCAGCAGGTACCCACAGTGGGAGAGGTCTCCAGGCTGCTGCATGCCCTGTTAGGAAAGATCTAGAGACTTCTCTTTCCACTGTTGCAAAAACAACCAAGATAAGCACAAGACCTTGACATTTGCTCTGTTTGTTTCTGCTCTATCATGTCCTGCCATTTGCTCAGCTCAGCCATGGTGGGATTTTCCCTGGCTGAGCAGAAGGATTATTTAGGATAAAGGATGGGCAGCTGCATGGATCTTCCTCCTTGTCCTGGCTCCCAGTAACCTGGGTTGCAAATCCCTTTCCTGCACTCCTGGCTGTGCCAGGTAGTGCCCTGCTGACCCAGAGTGGGTTTCCCAACATCCCTGAGATTGGGTAGGAATTTTTCTCCAACACAGCACATACCTTGGGATCTGCACTGCATACAGAGTGCCTCAGTTTCCCGCCTCTAGGTCGGGATAAAGGTTACCTCTCTGTCCACTTTACACAGCTGCAAAGGGCACTGTAAATTCCTGTCTACGACATGGTCCCTGGGGAGGTCCTTAGTCATAGTGTTCAGCTGCTGCTCCCTGCTCTCACTAAGCCCAGCCTTTCTCCTCTTTCCCTTGCAGGGTTTTCTGCTCCTAACTGGACCCTTCACCCCAAGGGGATGCCAAACCAGTCCTGGCTCCTGCTGCCTCTCCAGCCTGAGGGTTTTGTATTTCACGGACACGGTGGCTCCTTTTCCACGGGGAACTGCCCATGGAAAGCGCTCTGTCTCTCGTCCTGTCGTTGTGTCCTAATGATGATGATGATGATGATGATTTTTATTTCCTTTTCTTTCTCTTGCTCTTGTCCTGTGGCAGTTTCTTTTCACTCCCTTTCCCTTCCCTGGATTTCCCCACTCAAGTACAATGGCTTTATACCCTGCAGTGGCTCTTAACAGAATTCCATATTTCTCCTTCTCATGAGGGCATTTTGCAGCTGCATGAAATCATCTTTGTGATCATCCACATTTCGGTGTTCAGTGGGACAGCAGAGGTGGCAAGGGCTGGGCAATGGCTACGTCTTGTTGCTTGACCAGATTTCCCCCTCTCTCCCACTTGGGGCTTGGCTGAATCCTTGCTTTTTCATGGCTTTTCTTTGGACTTATACAGCCCTGGGCATATGCCTGAAGCTGGGGCAGATGATGTGCAATGCCCTTGTGCCTATGAACTTGGTTCACCCCCAAGCAGCCTGGATACAAGTGTCTGTTTTGATCCCAAGGGTGGGATGTCTTTTATTCACATGTCATGATTTCTCCTAAATGGACTCTGTGCTGTGTTTGCCTCCTTCTCTGCTCCCTGTTCCCCACAAGCCACTCCTTTTGCTCAGTCCCTACTTTTGCTGGCATGAGCTCTCCCACAGAGAAGCAAGCGTCAAACACACAGGCTGATGTGTATGCTGGGGAAAAAATCATGCCATTGACTGCTGCTTGGCCAGGCTGTCCTCTGGAGGGCTTTACAGGAGATGTGTGACCTGCAGCAATGATGCTGATGGGACAGATTGAGGAAGTGGCTGCATTCCAGGGGTTTGCATGCTATGAATGTGTGATCCCTCTCCCAGGTGAGACTGAAAAGCCACGAGGATGGGAGAGAAGCAACTCCAACCCCATTGCAAGAGGCATCTCCTATTTGGAAGGCAGCACCTGGAGGGCTACTGAGGCTCCTCCCCCTTGGTGAGGATGTGCTGACCAAGGACTCTTGAAAGCTCAAAGACAGCATCATCTCACAGTCCCATGAGCAGCGCTGGGACAGCAGAGCCCAGTCTCTTCCACACCTTCAAGAGCAGAAAGTGCCAGCATGGAGTGACCTGAGAAGTGCATGTGGCATCTCAGTGACAAGCCAGTCACCTCTGTAGGCTCTGCACCAGCTGCCAGCAGCAGAAGCTGCGTCTGCCGGGACATCTCATGGGAGAAGGGAGGTGAGATGGGTTGCGAAGATGCTGCATGACTCTGGGCTCTGGCACGCTCACACCTCAGCCCTGCTGCAGAAACCTGGCCCCAAAAGCAATCTGTTAACATGATCACAGGAAGGTATCATCCCTCTAACAGAGAAATGCTGTCTGCAAGGTAAAGCATATGGGACCTTTGGTGTCCTTCCTCCTCCTCCTTTGTTCCTCATCTTGGAAAAGGTTAGTCTTCCCTCATTGCCAGGACAAGGACAGCAGAGCATGGCTGCAGCTTTTGCTGGAGGCAGGGATATGGAGATGGCAGATCTAGGAGATGCCCATCCTTTCCTCCTGTCCTTGCTCTGAGGTACTCTATGCTGATGCCTCTATGGAGCAAAGCACCAAAACTGGTGATAGCAGAGGGTTTGTCCAGGAGCTGCAATGGTGAGCTTGCTTTCAGAGGGCAGAGATTAGCCACCCTATGTCAAAGTCAGAACAAAGAGCTGCAGGCGGTTTGCTGCTCTCCCAGCCCATGGTACAAGCTGCTTTGGCTCCCCCAACCTCAGGCTGCACAATTATCCCTACCCTCAGCCAGGACTTCCTGCTCTTTCCTGCTGCTTGGCTAGCCATGTCTCCCCGTACTGTGATCATCTTGATCATGCCTTGGCTCCCTGAATGCTTGAACCAGCTCCAATCCCAAATCCAGAAGCAAAAGGCACTTGTATTGAGCTCCAGGTCTCTGTTTTGCTGCTCCCAGCAGAGTGGTGGGAAATATGAATGGATGCTGCCACGCTGTGGCCAGAGCAGGGTTTGGAGACAGCTGCGAGGGCAGTTTTGTGTCATTGCCTGGGGAATTTGTCACCCGGAGGTGAAAGCTGGACATGAGAGGAAAAAGGGCAGCCCATGATCCCCCTCTGTGGGTTATGCCTTAATTCCAGGGCAGGCAGTAGGGTGGAGGAGCTGGGTCCCTTTGCTGTCTGTGGAAAACAGCCCTAGAGTTGTGAACGTAGAACAAGCTTGGTCCTAACCCCAGCCCTGTGGCTGCAGAAACAGAGCTAAAGGGCTAAAGGGAAAAAAACTCATCCTCTTCTTTTGGGAGATTTGCTCGTGGCTCTGGACTTTGTCCTCTGGTTCTTCTTTTAGTGGAAGGAGTGATGCAACCTGAAGAGCAGGGAGTGCCCTCAGAAATCCCCTTGTCTTCATCCTCTTCCCAGCTCATCCCGTGTTGCTGGCAATTACTTTTTTCCTCTCCTGTATCACTTCCCATCTGGAAGACAAATTGCTGCTGGAGTCTGTGTCTGAGATGAACTGACTTGCTTTCTCTGTACCCCATAGCTTCCTACCTCCATATCATCCTTCCACCCAAGCTGTCAGTGAAAGCAGTGGGGAAGCACAGCAGAGAAGGGAATGGGGCACATGCCTTGCCTTCAGCGGGACCTAAGCAGGGGCTTGTGTCACAGGCAGCCAGAGCCCCCTCAAGTTCAACAGGCATTGGGTAGGTGAGTTTTTCAGAGCCCTTTGGAAGGCAGATGCTATTTTAAGGGCAGCCTCTTTGCCTGTCCCTGGGGAAGAAACACTCTTCCTGCCATGAGGGTCCATGACTTCGGTTCATATGTCCCCCAGGGCTCTGAGCTGTCCTTCTGCTCCCTCTGCTTGAGATGGACCATTTGCTCCTCACAAGCTGCACCACTGGGAATTTTGATTCATTGGTTTTTTTTGGTGAGTCAGTCTCAGACATCTCAGCTTCTCCATCCTCTCACCTGCAGGGGCTTCACACTCCCCTCGTGCTTCATTTTCTTCCACAGCAAAGGGGAAAATGAACTTGTGGATCTGCTTCATCATTCCGCAAATGCCGCTCTTCCTCCAGTTGTCGAGACGCTGCTCATATTGCTGTGGCATTTCTGATGTGTGGCTGTAGCTACAATAGCTCTGGCATGGATAAGCACGGTGGGGTCAGCCACAGAGCAGTGCTGTGAGCTGCTCCCCAGTGTCATGGATGAGGGGTTGTGCCTCTTGAGCACTTGGTTTACACATCTGTCACCTCTAGGTGCCTGCTCAGCCCCACATGGCTCCTGAGGTGAGGGGTGCTGGGACTGATGACACCCAGTCTGATCCAGCGTCTGAGTTCTTCTCCTGGAGGATGTCCACCACTGCCCATTTTGTGCAGTTTTGCTCCTTTTTGCTCCCCAGATATTAAACATAAAGAGTGTCTTCTCCAAATAGGAGATCTGATTTTCAAGACACCATGAAGTGGGGTGTTTTTTTGGCAAAGATTTTAATTTGTAAGTCTTTCAAATGTCCACAGAAAGTTATTACCTGAACTTGAAAACTCATGGGAAATGATTCTGTTTTTCCAACCTGCTGTGTCCACTACCAGAGAAAAATAAGTTGTTCATTCAGTGCAAGGGTGTCTACTGCCTGCTTTGTTGATGACTTCAGAGGTTTCATCTTCCCAGAAGGACTGCCTGGGAGTTTGTTGTTGCTCTGTTTATGAGAGACAGCAGGAAAATAATGAGACTTCTGCCCTCAGAACCAGACTCGCAAAGATGACCCCATGATCATTGCTGGGTGGGCCTGAGATTGTTTAACTTAGAGGAACTGAGTCTGTCATGTGCATACTGGCCAGAGAAATGGGTTTGAGCTGTCCATGCTCCCTGTGCCATCCTGTGCCTACAGATCCCAGGGGCGAGCAGGGGACTCTGTTTACACCCAGAGCAGTGTGAGCCAATGCATCCATGCAACACAACTTGCAGTTGTGTCTTGAGTGATTGCACCCATGAAGAAGAGGAGATGGAAAGAGATAGGAGCTACTTGAACCTGTGTCCAGTCTAACTGGAGTTGCTCTGTTTGTTCCTTTACTGTTAGTACACAATGCCTCTCACCCCATCCCACGCTGTATCCCGTGCTACTTTTACCACTTCCCTCTGGGGATCCCTCCTTCCTCAGCCCTGTCTGCCCAGCCAAAAGATGCAGTGAGCTGCTTGGCAAGGGTGAGTCCTGGGAATGGCAACGGATTTGCAGTGCCTTGGGCTGGGAAGAGACTCTTGTACCAGGGCTGCACTCCTGTTCTTGCTCTCTCCAGAAACGCACCTCACACACAAAGACTGGGGGCTGAGGGGAACAGTGACATCAATTGATAAGCAAAATTCTTGAGGGGCAAATTGCCCCTGGGATAACTGAGAGCAAACCTACAGCCGTGCTCTGCACTTAACCTCCCAGTGAAGGGCTTTGACAGGTGTATGGAGGCAGTGCAAGGTGTGGGTGAAAACGACACCACATTCTGAAGCATCACAGGTCTGTGAACACCTACCATGTACTGGAGACCATGGGTTTAAGCTGGCAGCAGGAGGAGAGTTTGTGCTTGAAGCTTCATGGACTTGCACCAAGCCAAAGCTGCTGCCTCCCAACTGATGACTTCTGAGTCCATTCACGGCTCTGATTCATACCTGTGGGGGAGCTGCAGAGAATTCCCAGTGTTCTTTGGAAGGACAATTTTTATGCTCAAAGATTTTGCTCCTGTTTTCACTGGGGACGAGCTCAGCTTCAGAATTGCTCTGATAACTTTGCAATCGCTTTGATAGTTCCAGAGGGGAGCACAGTCCCTTTACAGAACAGATGGAGACACATCTTCAGGACCATTCCACTTTGCTATAACTCTGGTTTTGGAATAACTATTTCTTCTGTGTAACAGGAGGATGCTCTTGAAAACTGTATTGGTGAACTTCAAGTCCTCCCAGATACAAAACATCTTCCGCATGCTTCAATGGCACTGGGGATTTCAGCAGCTTGCAGGATCAGGCTTTCACAGCACAGCAGCAGCAGTGTCATGATGGCAGTGATTTTGTGTGTGTCAATCTGCACTTGCCTGCAATGCATGACTCTAGTGATCCATTTGAAATCTCCCTTCAGCAGGGAGATCTGAGCTCCATCTTCTTCCATGTGGCTGTCTGTATTTAATAGGAAATCAGGGGAGTGGGAGAAAGCTAATGAGGTTGCTGCTTTAAAGCACTTGATTCCACAAGTAAAACAGACCTTCCCAGGCATAGGCTCACTTTTAGCATGGGTAACTCATGAAATATTCAAGCATTGTGATGCAGATACACCTTTTTCCTGCTGCGCCTGGAATGAAGTAGGCTAGAAAGGCTTGGCCTCCACCCCTACAGTTGTTTGGCTGTGATGGAAGTTTGAGCCATTGAAATCACAGGGGAAAATAACAACTAAGCAAACAAAACCCAACAGATTGTGACCCCATAGCAGAGCTGTCGCTTCTTGTCTAGCAGTAGGAGCACCTTACAGTGAGGGCTGCTGCTTTCCTGCCTTATTCTTCTTCCTACCTGGCCAGATTTCAGGGACAGAGGAGAGAGGAACACTTCACAAGCAAGGCATTCAAACCAGTGAGCCTTGCCCTGAGCATCTCTCGTTGGACAGGAGCCCACAGGCCAAGGCTTGCAGCTAGTCCTTGCTACCAAGGTGGGGAAGTGGGTGAATAACACTGGGGAAAGCATTTTATTTCCATAAGTATCCTTAATACTTTAAAAATTTAAAGGGTAAATACTAAAAGAGATGATCTAAAAGAGCAAAAGATTTGAGGCTTTTTTTGTTGTTGCTTTGCTTTCATGTGTTGATTTTGGGTGGAGAAAGCCAACAAAAAGTGTATCAGATTGTTTTGGATTCAATCACATATTTTGTTCTTGCAAGAATTGCTAACAGAGATTTAAAGATTTTCCAAGGGCAACAAAACTGCCTTAATACATATTCAGCTCCAACAAGAGATGCTAATGCTTCTGAGCCTGCTTTATTCTCTTTCTCTCTGTGTGATTGTGGCATGGAATCATGTCTTGACAAAATACAGTTTACAATACTCGACAGGATGTCCGCAAACAGAAGATGGTGTTTCAGCATCTCCCCATGCACAGCATTGAAGTGATGGCTTTGAAGCCAGGGAAATTCAATGCCCAGTTTCTGCTTTGCTAGAATTCTACACAATAGGCAAATGTCCACAATTCCCAAGGTTAAACGTGCTCTGCTGCCTTGAGATGCCTTCAAACAGCCCTGGGATTTGTATGCTGAAAAGAGCTTGAGAATAGATTCCCTGATCTGCAGCACCATCCCCAGCTCTTCTGGAGTGTGTACAATTCCCTAGGCAGCAGCTGAATAGAGGAAGATGACTTTCAGCCAGGACTCATTGCTTTTTAGATTGAATGGAGTTAGAATCATGATTTCTGACAGCCACCCAGGGATTCTGATATTCAGTGCCAATTCATCTTTGTAATAGGAACAGGGATTTAATCCCTTGATTCCCTTAGGCACCTTTGAAAATCATAAGCCTCAAAGGTTGGTTTGGATTAGTTTTTGTCCTGATGGCCTTTCTCCCTGATGCCGTGATGAGAAGGGGACTGGTCTGTGAAGGGTGGCAACTTTGGGGCAGGCAACTCCCAAACTTTCCACGGCAGAGGTTTCCTAAACCTTTTCTCAACATGTGAGTAAATTCTGCTGTGCTGGAAGGGACTCCAACCTCTTGCTGCTCTCTGATCATCCTGCTCCTTCCTCCCTCCCCTCAGCACCTCCTCATGTCACTGTGCCTTCATTTGGTTTATCAAATGATGCCATGATTTAACACTGGCACGTTGTCTTTGTTCTTACTTTGCATCCCTTAAGACGGGTATGTGTGGAGAGGGGTGTGTGCAGCTTATTTTGTAGCTTTTGGCGCGATCCTGGAGTAGGTTTCTTCTGAGGAGCAAAGGGGTGGGGACAGTGGGAGGAGGGATGGATGAGCCAGTGTTGCATTTGATCATAGCAGTGCTTTTAAGTGGTTACAAACATGGTTTTCCCCTACCTCTGAGCTCTCAATGCTGCTAAAATCTCTGCCATTCGTACAATGTACTCCAGCCCCCTCTCTTGGACTGATTTTGGCTCTGTTTGCAAGATATCCACATTGTTCTAAAGCATGCACCTCTTTCTGTATAGTTCCAATCTTCTGATTTTATGGAATACTTATGCCTGTTTGCATTACAGTCAAAATAAAAAGGTGAACTAAAACCCAGCAGACCTCATTCTTCTCTTATCTCTAAGGTTTTAATGTAGGAACGGCTCTCCCGATGTCCCAGTGTTGCTCTGGTTTGTTACCTGTAATTCCAGGGCACTATAAATAGGACGGTGGCGTCAATCAGCAGTATCTATTTATCTTCAAAACAAACACTTTCTTGTAAGGTTACCTGAGTCACAGCACAGCATGTTTCACATCATTTATAGCATGCTCATCAGGAAAATGCCGCAGCCAGGCAAGGAGGGATGTCTGCACACAGTCCAGGGCAGCTTTTGGTGCTGGAGCCAGAAGAGCACAGCAGCAGTGCTCCAGGCAGGACCTGAGAGACCTGGGCAAAGAGAACGGCTGCATGTGGCCAGGACAGTGAACCAGAAGTGTGGCCATAGCTTTTGACACGGGAGGTAGCATGCTGTTGCAGGGGGTTACAAATCTGCCTTGATTTAAACAGATATTCCAGTGCTCCCTGAAGAGCAGCAAGATATGGATGTGATCAGGGCAGAAAGATCCTTAAGTTGTCCTTAAGGAACAGGAGATGGGATGAAGGAATCCATGTGCAGGAGCGAGGGGATGCTGCCCCACGAAGCAGGGCCAGGCTGGGGAGGGGAACGCAGCCACAGTGTTGCCTCATACACGGAGGTAGTTTCGCCTTGGACATCGCCACAGTTGCACCTTGGCCATAGCAGTGACATGACCCTGGACACTGTGGTGGTCTCACCTCAGTCATGGCAGTGGTGTCACCTCACACCGTGATGTCCTCAGCCATGGCGGCGGTGTCACCTCAGCCATAGCCACACCGTTACCCCGGGCAGGGCAGCAGCCGCCTTGAAGTCACCTCACGCGCCATGACGGGTTACCTCAGCCCCAGCGGGTGCCACGGCGGCCTCAGCTATGGAGGCGGTGTTACCTCAGGCATGCACGTACTGACGTGCAGCCATGGCGGCTCCATTATCCCAGACCTCGTGAGCCCAGGGCCGGCGGGCACAAGCCATCCATCTCCCTGCAGCCTGCCCGAGACACCGGACCGGCTCCGGTCTCCTACTGCCGGGGCACAATGCGTTCGGAGGGACCGGAGGTCCGACCATGGGAGCCGGCACCGCCTGTCGCGGGGGTAGGAACTTTGCAGACGCTCCCTGGGCTCTGCCGCGGCGGATGAGAGGCGGCGCGCTCAGCTCAGCGGCGCTCGGCGGACGCTCCCTAGCGCCTCCAAAGGGAACGGGCGGCCGCGCTCTGCGCTTCTTCAGGAGGGAGCACTTGGCAGACGCTCCCCGGGCCGTTCCTCCGCCGGAAGTGGGAGACGCTCCCTAACCCCTCCCGCGGGGGTCGCGCAGGTAAACATCCAAGATGGCGGCGGCGGAGGGCCCGGGCCCGGGGGTCCCGCGGGGCTCGGCAGAGGCGGACGGTGACAGGATGGGGCTGACGGACCTACCGGGGGAGCTGCTGGAGCTGATCCTCTGCTGCGACGTGCTGGGAGCCGCCGACATCGGGCGGGTGTCGTGCACCTGCCGCCGGCTGCGGGAGGCGTGCCAGCCCCGCGGCAAGGTGTGGCGGGAGCGCTTCCGCCTCAGGTGGGCACCGCGGCCTGGCGAGGAGGGCAGCGGGGCCGGGTGGGCCTCGGCTGCGCGGGCCGAGCCGCGCCGGAGCGGTTCTTAAGGTTCCCTTGGGCTGGGAAGGCCCCGGTGCGCCCTGGGTGATGGAGCCTAACGTTCCACTTCACCCCATCCCTGTCCCCTTTCCCTTCCCATCTCCACAAGGTGCGTGCTGAGCCCCGAATGGGATGGGCGAGCTCAGTGGCGTTTTGGGGGCATCTAACGGGTGAGACGTGGATGTCCTTCCCCAGCAGGGGCTGTTGCTTCACCTCCTCGGTTCCATGGCTGAGCTACTCGGAGATCTGGCCTTGCAGCCCTTGCCACATCTGGGCACTTGGGCTACTTGCAGTCCCTAGGTGCAGCCTGGGGTCTGGCACTGGTTTGGGCATAGGGCCACACGCACTGGTGGTGTTGATAGGCCTCCGTGGCCCCACTAGCAGCTAAGGGCTTCCAGAAAACTGCCAGGCCTTGTCCTGTTGCAGGACTGATGCTTTGCAGCAGTAGTGCTTATTTGTAGTGCCTTTGGGAGAGCTATTTTCACAGAAATAAAAATCCTTTGGATTGACTTTTGCTGCTCGTGAGTTTGGTTTCCCCCAAAGGTGGTTATAGGGTGCCTGATGAGGGCAAAGTTGGGTTGTGAGTGGTGAAGCTGTTAACACTTTAGCTGGGAGTAAAGCTTGAGTGTTGTATGGCTTATGCTACGCTGGTTTTAGCAGTGCTAGAAACACCGCTCCTTCGCTAGGTCTGCCAGCCTATCTAGAGTAGGGCACACTCATCTGCTACCTGGTTTTGTCTGTGTTTTGGCACAGGTAAAGCGGCAGTATTGCCTTCCTTAATTGCCACTTGCCTTCCAGAGTAGCTCAAATGAGAGAATTATTCTCCTTTCATGGATGAAAAAGGCTGCTGAACCATTGCAGCTTCCCCAGTTCACTGAGCTGTGGCCAGATCCTGTCACCAATTCAGTGCCTCTAATTTCTGACGTGAACCTGAAATATTACAAATGGGTGAGATCCAGCAGCTGAAATGGAGTGTGGTGGGTGATTAGCGCATGCTGCTGGCCTCCTCTGGCTTTGATAATAGAACTTTTGGCAGGAGTTTGCATGTTGACCTTGTCGTCCTGACTGGATTCCATTGTGAGTAATTGCGCTTCATCTTCTTAACATTTTCAATATAATTTCAACCCCAGAAATTACTCTTTCTCATCCTAAAATAAATTATTGTAATTGTTACTATGATATGGCTACATTTCAGCAGCAGATGAATGGCTGGGGAGTCATCAGTAGAGAGGTTGTTATGCAATGTGAAGTTATTTGGTTAGTCTTTGACTTTATTTTGTACCTGCAATTGCAGTGGAGTTTTATGATTAACTGGTAGTAAAGTATTTTGCATGTGTGGATGGTCATAACTATGTGGTTTGGTCAGTTGGTAATGATTTTTGTACAGAAGTAGTGGTTTAAACATTTGGCCTTTTCTCTAGTTTCAAATATATGTAGATGTATGAAAGTATATATATATGCATATGTATATAAAAACTGAAAAGAACCTAAGGCAATACATGTACTTAAAGGAAAATGATTTGTAAAAGCCAGTTAATATTAACAGAATTCCGATATGTGACACAAACATCGCTGTAAGTTACAACAGGCCTTTCTCTCAAGTTTCTTCCATCTGCACTGATTCTTCTTCATATTTCATCCACGAATGATCTTGGTATGTTCAGAGCAGTTGCGGGTATTGCTGTACTGGTGTTCTGTTGCACAAGGTGCTGGCACCAAATAGCCCCCAAAACATTACTGAAGTTAGGTTTTCAGTTGACCCTTCAACCACTCCTTAGTAAGCTGTGGAATGTGTTTTAGCTTTTGTGCTTTTGGACTCATTAAAACAGGCACAACTTTCTCCTACGGGGGGGGCCTTCATAATTATTTGTTGTATTAAGAATGAACCGCAAAAGCATTTAGCTGTCGCAATTTGACTTCCAAATTCTGGTTTCCTCCAGCAGATGTTGCCACCAGCAAGAGCAATAGAGGGAGCTCTGTTTTGTGCATCCCTTTAATTAAACCCACAAGGCAGGAGGAAGAGCACAGACAATGAATTCTCATTCTGTTAGATGACAAGTTAGTTTACGTGATACTGCTTCAGAATGCCAGACTTTGTTATTTATTATAAAACACTGCCTCTTGTCTGCCAGTGTGATAGCTATGTTGATCTTGCAGAGCTCTAGAGGACATCTCAAAAGTGTATAGGGTATATAGGTATTGAAATACCTAGAGTCTGACGTTTTGAAGGTTTCCTACTGACAGGCTTCAGGAGACCTTAATTTTAACTAACCATTAAATAATCAAGAAAATCAGTTGGATTTATGCTTTGGTACTCGAGTCATTGGCTTAATTTATACAATTACGTTTAAAGTTGTGCTGTGTCTTGGCAGTCTCAGCTCTTCATGTCATGTGCTTAAATAAGTAACATTTCACAGTTTTAGAGATTCTTGGTTACATGGAAATACTAATGAATGTATTAATTTATGTCTTCTTGTGTAGATGGCCATCGCTGCTGAAGTACTATAGTCACACAGATGGTGTTAGCTGGCTTGAAGAATACAAAGCACGGCACAGTGCTGGCCTGGAAGCCCAGAGAATTGTAGCTTCATTTTCCAAAAGGTTCTTTTCAGAACATGTAAGTCATCTTGTATAAGTATGTGCAACAGCCTAGCTACTTGTTTAGTGTTTTTTACTAGTTTGTCTTCCTTCTCTCTTCACATCTTTTCAACTATGCCATCAGAAATTTTGTATTTCTTCACTTTGCATGAAAGTGCTCCATCACCAGCCAAAAAGGGAAGGAGTTCAAAATGCAGAGGTGCATAGGTTCCAGCACACACTCTGGATATCACATTCAGCTGCTGCTGCTACAGCTTTAAAAGCTCTTTGATCATTGCTGCACGTTCAGACCTAGCTCTGGGAACTTCTGAAGGACCAGTAGTTTGTTGACACATACCACAGCCTGTGAGTCTATCTCACTGTAGGCCTTGCACAAGGATGTGTTCTCTGAGTTGTCAGAAGTCATTTGAAAACACAACCAAGCATAGGTTCACTGAATTGGAGATATGCATAAGATCTAGGGTGCTTGTGCTGTTCCATACGCCCACTGAATTCTATAGTGGTTAGTTCAGATTGCAGTGAGGTGCTGCTGTGGGGCTCTCAGTGCATCCTTATAATGAATCTGTACACTAGAGACTATAAATACTTGCTGAGTTGGATACATAAATTTAAAAACCTAGAACAAACTTGGTTTTGAGACCTCTTATGAAATTATCTTCTTTTGAGAAGAATATGCTGTGCTTTGCATAATTCGTTGTCTGCTTTGGCAGGTCCCCTGTGATGGATTCAGTGACATTGAGACTCTTGGGTGCCCAAGTCACTTTTTTGAGGATGAGCTGATGTGTATCCTTAACATGGAAGGAAGGTAAGAGAGTGAGGGGTTAGGAATGGAAGGGAATTTTCTCCTTTCACTGATTGAATGAGAATGTCACTGTGGTGGATTGCTGACCTCAACTTCTGTCCTCCTTTAACTCTCATAAAACAACATTCCCAGGCCCACCAAGGCTGGGAAGTATTGCTGTGAGTTTAGTTTCAGAGCAAATGTAGTATTTCCAGGAGAAACCATGAAGACTGTTTCACAAGAAGTTATTCTGGCTTTGTGTTACTGTTTGTTGCTTGTTTCCTTGTCAGTTTGTGACATCTCCCAGAACAGTGTTCAGTTCACCCTTTTCTCTGTAGTGGCTTTGGCTTAAGGATGTCCTTACATTGCTTTTTTTATTTAAACCTGGATCAGTTTGCTGAAGTGATTTGCAGATGAGGGCACAGAACGGGAGGGAAGCGGGAATACTCAATAAGAAGCATGAACCCCTGTGTCATGAAACTACAGCATCTTATTTTTGCTTCTTGTTGCTTTTCTTGGCTGTATTAGGTCAGTACAATCTTTGTCTGCAAATAAGCAACTGAGTTGAATTCAGCCATTGCAAAATTTGCAGCTATATAAATTATTCACACAGGTGAAATGCCAAGCAGGTGAATAAAACTTCTGGCTTGCATCTGCCTGGGTATTCTTATCACTATGGTTAACACTGGGCAAGATAAGTCACTGCTTTACTTGAAGCTTTTTCTGCTGGTAGAGTATAAACCATGCTGATTTTGCTGTGATACAAAGCAGCCATAGATTGCTCTTGTTGCAGTCTAATAGCCTTGATTAAAGGGACTGTTAGTAGAGCTTGGAAGAACATAACTGGAATGGCAATCATCTCATTTTTTGACTTTTCACATCCATTTTGTTACCTTTTCTGTTTGAACTGGGACTAAACATCTCTCATTTGACAACTGGTTAAAAAGCCTTTGAGCCTTTGCCCTGACCAAATACCTCCCCATAAAGCAGAATTGATGCTGATTACACTCTGATTAAACTGTAGTTATTCCCATTCAGGAGCATTAGGCTAAATCATTTCCCTGGAAGATATCCTCGTAAAGCAGTTGTCCCTATCGAGCATCCCGATTTATTGGAAAGAGGATAAAGTGTTATGATTGTTCTGTGCAGAAGTACAGAGAAGGCTGATCTGACCTGCAGTCTGGAGGAGAGGAGATGTAAGCAGGGACAGAGGGTGATTTCTGAAGAAGGGAACTTGTCTTGTTTTAAACACAGCAGAGGCAGAGCCTGGGCTTCAGTAAAATTCTCCCTTTGGATTTTTTGGGGGCCAGGGCTTCGTGTCATTCCTAACTACTTGGTGTAAAAGTGCTCAGTGAGGCACTGGGTGGCCCACTGCTGAAGGCCAGAGCTTTGATGGTGAGAGGGTACTTTAAGATTGACTTTGGAGGGATCCAGTAGGAGAGTAATGTTTTATGAATGAAATCAGGACTTAATCAGATCTTCCTGAGCTGCTTTGGTTAGGATCTGTGTTGTTTCCCATGATACTGTATCCTCTCAAAATTGCATATTGGTGATAGGTTGAGTAACAGAGGCAATAGCAGCGATGTTTTGCTTATATTGTGCTTTTTTTGATGACAAATTTTCTTTTAGCACTTACGTTTTTGGTTGACTCTTCACTTACAACAGTGTTATCAAAGTAGTTTAACAAAACAATAGTGTTAACTGTAAACCTGTATTCACTGGAAAAGGGAAACCAAATGCTCACCCTTAAAGTGCTTGTTTAGGGCAGTACTTCTTTCTGTATTTAAATGTGCAGGAAAGGTCTCACCTGGAAGTACTATGCAAAGAAAATTCTCTACTTCCTACGGCAACAGAACATACTGAAAAACCTGAAGGAATATCTTCAGCGCCCAACTGATCAGCAGTCGTTTCTGGAGGGTAAGTCTTTGGCACAAATCCCATGATAGAGCACCTAATGGCAGCTTTCCATCATTGTTCTTTTACTTAGAAAGAGCCTTCCTTGCTTATATTTCAACTAGCCCTTAGACAATGACTGAGAATTGAATGTGCATTTTTGACGTAGCTGAAATCCTTAAAAGCTTGCAGTGGTTGCACAGTGTTGTATGGGAATGTCAGGGTTACATTAGCTTCTGACAGTGCTGTGTGCACAGTGGCCTGTGGACAGAGAGCTGAAAAGCAATGGAGAAAATGTTAAACACTTCTATTTGAGTCTTGAATAATGTATTGAAGAAATCAGCAGTAGCTCAGCATCCTCATTAGCTGACATTTCAGAAGCATTTAAACTGTGGCTTATGGGCTGAATAGGGCCCTACCAGACCAACTGATTTGATTTCAAGTCAGCTCCCTCTTATCTCCTTTGACAAGAGCTTCTCAGATAAAGGCAAGAAGCAACCTGCAGGCAGGAGGAATTGTTGCAGCTTGGAGCCTGTGCATTTTGATTTTTCTCTTGGGAGCTATTTGCTGTTGAAGCTCTGCAGTATAGAGCTGGGGGATAGATAGAAGCCTAGTCAAAGGGTGGGAAGGCATATGCATCTCATGTGAGGAAAGAAAAGACTTTTCTGCTATTCATGTCTACTGTCTGGTGGATTTTTCTCTTCTTCAAGCTTTCTGTGGAGTATATAGTCTTCTGAATGGATCAAAAGCTGCTATAGAAGAGTCCCTTACTCTGATACATACTTCAGAAATGTTGTACTAAAGAGTCTCCATCACCAAAGCTGTTTCTTGTTAGTGGCAATAGAATTTGGAGACTATGGTAGGGAAAGAAGGGAAAGCTAGAAGTAGGCTTTTCTGGAAATAACTGAAGCAGTTAATTATGTGACTTGATGGTGTGAGTCACAAACACATGCATTTGTCTGCTGTTGAGGTACTTTTAAAGCACCAACACATAGGTTTTTTTGCAGTTTCACCTGGTCAGCATGGGGAGCATTTTGTGGGGGTGGGGAAAGAAGACATTGCCTGGGCCCTGCTGAAAGCTTTGAATACAGGCTTGTCATGAATGTGTTATCAAAGCACATGGGAAGCTGGAAGAGCGATTTTGCATCCATGCAAAATTCTTGCAGATAAATACAGTTGATGCCAAAGGTTGAAAGGAAAAGGAAAAGAGCAGTGGTGACAGGATGGCAAACAGAAGATTCTGAGAAAGGGCTATTTTTTTCTTGCTGAAGTTTGATGGGAGGGATTGAGCAGAAGGAAAATGACAATCTCTTCTGTAACAGTGGATTTCTGACATGAAGATGGAGAGCAGGTGTGGAAGAGAAAGATGAATGTAGTAGAAAAGGGAATGATAAGAATGATAGCTATGGAGGATGCAGCAAGAAGAAATCAGAACTGAAGCAATAGTGAAGTTGATATGATTTCAGGCTCCGAATAAAAACCTTTTTAGGTTGGGGGGACATCAGGAGATGCAGTGTGACCAGAGGATTGGCTGATTAAGCCTGGTCTAGCAGCATACCTGCTCAATGTACAAATCTATTGCTTTCCCTTCCAGATGGTGGAGAGGAGGATACTGAATTGAATTGATATTTCTCATGTCAGCTTATTCTTTGCATTTTATGAGGCAAATCCAATAAATGACTTCAGATTTTAAAGTGAAAGCTCTTACGTTCTGCTGCAATTGCTTGCTGCATGCCTGGAATTTAGAGCAGGGAAAACTAAGCCAAGAAAAAACTGAAGTCCTGTTTCTTATATAGCTTGTTTTTTGCAGGTGCTGTTTTAATTGATCAGTACTGTAACCCCCTGTCAGATATCTGCTTAAAAAGTGTCCAGGCACAAGTGGATGATATCACAGATAAAGTGCGCAAAGTGCTGCGGACAAGGAACCCGAGGCACCCTAGTTTGGCTTCCAAGGCAGGTACTGTACATAAACACAGACTCTCAAACAGTGAAAGCATGCTTCCCATACCCAGGCAGTGTGACATGTCCAAGCTGCAGTGCTATGCTGGCACAGGGTGGTTAGGCTCCAGTCCTTCAGCCACAGGAGGAAATGAGGAATTGCTATTGCACAGCTTAATTAGTTGTAGGGTGATCCACTGAGCCAGGCCAGGTCGTGAGCAGAGCTCTACAGCACTGCCATGGTAAACTCCAGTCAGTCTCTTCACTATCTGAACTGTCTTAGTGTCCTTAGTCCTTGGTATAAGTTTCACTGCATAAAGGTTAAGTACAGTTGTTTTCTCAGTCTTTATTTCATGGCATGTATTTTTAGGAGAGATCCTGATTCCAGAAGTGGAGCTTCAACGGCAGGTACTTGATGCTATGAACTGTGTCCTATATGAGCAGTTGAAATACAAAGGAAATGAGCTGGATTACTACAACTCCCTGAATTCATACATTCACCAGGTACGTGTATGTTAGGCAAAAGCCAGGAGACTACAAGGCTTGAGATATCTGTTTGTGGAGTTTATCTCTCTGAATGTAGTCAGACAAATAATACTGTCTTAAGAGCAACTTGCTGTAAAGTCAGTATGATGTCATCCTCTAGTGCAGATTCTGTCAAGTTGGTGTATTTTCATCTGTAAAATCAAGCGTTGGGTGTTTCTGTTTTTCCTTAATATTCCTCATGGTTTTACCATGTTTTTATCCTCAGGTTTTGATCCGCAGGACAGGAATTCCCATCAGCTTGTCTGTGTTGTATTTAACAATTGCCAGGCAACTGGGAGTCAAACTTGAGCCAGTGAACTTCCCTAGCCATTTTCTGCTGCGGTGGTGTCAAGGGAAGGAAGGGTAAGTGACCTGCTGAATTTTGAAGTTATGTTCACAGTAATAAAAGCCAAAAAGGACTTACAAGTCCAGACCTATACCAGAATGTTTTATTATTTTCTATCTGCAATTATAACCTATATGGAGAAACAGTTTGGACCTCTACAGAAGTTTTCCCAGAACTGAACTGTGCTACTGATAAATGGTAACAGATTTCCTGTGTGCAATAATAGTAACCATGAGGTAATGGTTCTCTTACTTAAGAAAATTATGAAAAGCTGAAAAAAAGGTGCTCATTTCATTTAACCTTCCATACAGAACAGTTGCTGCAGGCCACTGCTGCTGTTCTGGACATTCATTTAATTCTCTGAGTCAGTGCAGAACATGTCTTTGACCAGATCATGATCAATTTACAGAACTCTCTGGTTTGTGAATGACATCAGCAGTCCAAGTGACCCTCTTGGCACTAGACTTCAGTTGTCATATGTATGGACCCTGTTACGCTTTCCAGTACACTGTCATAATATAGCAATAGATACAGCAAACCTGAAATATCTGAAGGAAAGAAGTGACATGATAGAGTGAAGTGTCCCTTTAGTTGTTCTGTCTCTTTCCATATATGTTTATCTGAAGCAGCAGCTAAGAGGAGAGAGAAAGTATCAGGTAATCTCTTTTTAGGAGAGAGCTGCAGTATGAATGAAACTTGCTAACAAACAAGCTTCAAAGTGCTGAGGGATGCACAGTAATAGGACATCCTGCTGGATCATGAAGACTCATTACCACAATTTAGCTCCTTTTGTGTTTATTTAGAAGCACTAATATCTTTGACTACACCTACATTGATGCCTTTGGGAAGGGGAAGCAGCTGACAGTGAAAGAGTGTGAGTACCTTATTGGCCACCATGTGACAGAAGAATTCTATGGAGTAGTGACTTCAAAAGAGGTCTTGCAGCGGATGGTGGGGAATCTCTTAAACCTTGGCAAGCGGTGAGTTGATCATCAGGCCTGGCAGGCCTCTGGAAAAAAGGACCTAGTGTATTCTGTCTGCATATGTGACACTTCTTCCTCACAGTATGTGAGTGCTTTAGAAAGATGTCAGTCACCCCAGGGGTTCTTAAATTCTGTATGTTTTGTTGCATTCTCTAGTTGCTTTTAATCACCTGCAGTGGTATTGTGTGGAAACAAGAGTATTTAATAAAACTAGTTCTCATCAAGAAAATGGACAGATCTCTTTTTGCTTTGTGAAAAGCTGATAGGCACTCTCCACCATAGAATAGAGACCTTCGTTATGACCTGGTAAGCACAACCCACATGCTCAGATTAGCAATTTTAGAGATAAGTTTGGTTTGTAGAACATCTGGGTTTATTTTCAGTTGCCCCTGATAATCACATAGTCAGAAATCACAGAGTGAAAGGATTGTTTTAGGGGTAATTAAGGTAGGGGAACAAAAGCAAATTTCAAAAGGAAATGTCTTGGAGAGCTAATTATGTATGTAGGTTTTTTTGACCAAGTAGAATATCAATGAAGTGAGAGGGTAGATTCCAGTCAGCAGTCATGTTGTAACGTCTTTCCTCCTGAGTAGGCTGTTGGATGCTGTGAGTGACAGTCAGTGCTGGAGTCACTCTTACTGAATGAGCATGCCTGTACCTATCGCATCATTTTTGATGACTGTCTATGTACATCAGGGTACTGGGGATGGGGGTTAAAGAGCTAGCCTTACAACTCAGTTTCTTTTTTGCTGGCAGAGAAAGCACTGATCAGTCTTACCAACTCTTGAGAGACTCATTGGATCTCTACCTGGCCATGTATCCGGACAATGTACAGCATCTAATGCTCCAGGCTAGGTTATACTTCCACCTGGGAATCTGGCCAGAAAAGGTACCCTGTCACTTGGTTGTATGTTTTCTGATAGACTAAGTACTATTAACACTGGTCTATTGATTTTTGGACTACGTCAGCTTGCATTACAGTCTGCCACGAGTTATTTCTGTGATAAATACAATTGAATGAGTTATCACATTTCAGAGAATCAATTTCTACTCTCTGAAGCGGGGAAAGGAGGATGATGCTTGCTTGCTTGCCCTAGAGGAAACTTGTGAGCAACATCGAGTCTGAGTCGTAATTTATGATTTACTGCCCAAGCCTGACAGCTTATCTTGCAACCAATGCTATGGACTTTAGCTGCAAGTTATAAGAGCATTCTGATTTACAGCTGGATTGTGGTAGTGGTGGTAAAACTCTTGCTGGACTCATATAAAAGCAATTACCTTATTAAAAAACTTACAGGAAACTATCTTTTGTAAATACAATCAAAACTGTTCTGTGAAACCTTAGCCACACAGTCAGTGGCTCTTTTGGAAAAACAACTTCGTATTCTTGTCCTTGGGTTTCCTTCTTAGTACCACCTTCAACTTGATTGCTGCTATCTTGTGAATGTGGGAAAGAAGATGCTGAAACTTGCAAGTTGTCTCAGATATCTAGGTCATCTCTGTGCCTTTCACTGAATTAAGGCACAGGGAAGAAGTGTATAACTCAAAGCATCATTTATTTAGTGTCACTACACAGAGAGGTGTTCCCTTAGTGAACACTCCTTGTACTGCTTTAGTGAAACTCCCACACATGGACAATGCCTGTGCCATTTCCAAAAGCAAAGTTTGGTGAGGAGGCAGAATTATTGGCTGGACAGCTGAGCAAAAGATAAAACTCTTTCCACTGCAGTCACTGAAGTTCAGGACTGCTGGAGAAGCTGCCTTCTTTTTGAAGAAGAAACTGCTAAGCTCGCCCTTGCTTTCTTACGTCAGCAAGTTTTAGGATCACCCCATTAAAACCAGCACAAGCTAAGACATTTTGTATAGAGGGGGCTCACTAAGCTGAAATAGCAACTGTATGTATATAGGGGGCAGCTAAACAAAGCACTGCAAGCTCTTCCTTCCCCTTTCTGGCACTCAGTGATGTGTTTGTAAAACACCAAGGCTTTACCTAGTTGCATTTTGCTGCCCTTCAGAGCCAATAATACATCATGGGTGAGTTTTACACGTGATTTCTCTGCAGCACGCTGCCAGATGCACTGAAAATGTGCAAATTTGGACTTTGAAACGACTGGATGTAATAATGCAGGCTATTGGGTAGGGTTTTAGCCAGCCAGAGAGAATGCTCTGTGTCTGACAGAAGAGACCAGATTTAATAGAGGTCTGCCAGACTTATGGCAAGTGGTGCAAAATCTTAAAAGTCAAGCCAAGCTGCACAGAATGTTGTCCTAAATGTTAGCAAATAACAGTAAATTAAATAGCCAAGAATCTGGCAGCTCTGGTCACTGCCAGGCCTTCCCCTTTCGGTAGTATTTTCTAGGATTCTCATGCTCAAGATGCCAGCCAAAGAACTAAGGTGGCCAAGAGGCCTGAGCTGTGCTGCTGCTTCTCATGCCTTATTACTCACCTGTTCTTTCTCTGAATCAGGTTTTTTTTCGCCTCTTGGCTGAAGTTCATGCTCAACAGCCTGAGATTTCTGTTCTGCTGCTGCTCTGAACTTAGAGTGACCAAAACTTCCTTGTGTGATCAAGGAGACAGTCCCTTTGCCCAGTGCTGAAATGTGTCAGCTTTTGGAACTGTGGCAGCACTTGAGGTATTTGATGTTGGGACAGACATATCTGTCTTTTCCCAACCTGTTTAGGCAATTATTTTGTTAAGAACAAGGAGGAAGAGAAAGAACAAGAGTAAAACTTGTATTTCTTGACTCTAACAAACTTGGCAGTGGATGCTTGACAGTGTGCCAGAGGCTGGTGGTAGGTGGGTTGGTGTTTGGTTTGCTACTTTGAGAGCACTTTTAAAGTCAATGTTCATTAGTCATCCTGAGACAGCAGGTTCTGGTTTTTTTTTTTTTCCCTATTGCATGGTATAGCGTCACTGAGATTCCTTGCCCTTCCTTCTGTGCTCTCCTGTCTTTCCTCTGTCAGGCTCCCACAGACATGATGAGAAACTCTTTTAAACTAAGATGCTTTTTGTCAAGTACAGCAGAAGTCATCTGGAATGACCTCACAGCAGCAGGTGGGGAGACTAGCAGCAGTATTAACATTCCAGAAACCTTGAAACAGTCTTGTCAATGCCCTGTGGTCACAAAATGTGACATGACTAGCTTGTATAACTTAGTTTTAAGGAGTTATTGTGCTCAACAGTGCCCTTCCTTGGAAGTAAGGAGCTTTAAAATTAGAGAAGAAGAGACTGTGCAGTTTCTGCAAGCTAAGCAAGTATAAAGAACTACTTGGGAGTGTATACCTAGAGCAGAGGTTTAGTCCTGTGTGGCAAACTCATGTGGTGGACCTCTAGGCTTGGGCACTCAGCCCCAGCTAATTTGAGTAATATATACTGTGTAAGTGTTGGGCTGCTCTAGAGACTTGTTCTGAATCTGTCTTTTCGGTTTGGTTGCTGAAGGTTCTGGACATCTTGCAGCACATTCAGGCTTTGGACCCATCCCAGCATGGGGCTGTTGGGTACCTAGTTCAGCATACCCTGGAGCACATTGAGCGGCGGAAGGAGGAGGTGGGACCCGAGGTGAAGCACCGTTCAGATGAGAAGCACAAAGAGGTCTGCTTTTCCATCGGGCTGATAATGAAACACAAGAGGTGAGCTCTTTGAAACCTTCCCCACATTAGCAGGCTGTAAGGATAAGTGCAGAGGTGTTGGTTCTGACAGTAATGATATTTGGTTTTATCTGCCAAGGAGATACATGGAATAGAAAATGCCATTTGCATCTATGCCATGCACTGTGTAGGAAAATGGGGGCAGTTCTGTCCTTTGAGAGCAAGCGTATTCATTGCTGTTTGCTTGCAGAGGTAAAATTTCCACATCCCAGAGCTTGTGAAGAAACATCAGTAATCAGTTTCTGATGAGGGACCATGGAACAGAATCTACTTCAAAAGAGACTGTAAGATTCCTAAGACAGCTTACAGATCTTTCCCTGTGCTATTATTATCCCCTCTTCCTGCATTGCACAGAGGCTTTGTGTCCCTGTCTGTACTACTCTGTCAGAGTGACATGCCAGCCCTGCGTTGCTTCAGCTACTCCTCTGACTCGACATGTGGAACATATTTAAGGGCATCAACAGTGACAGTTATAATACTTCATGGTGAATCACATAAATATGCTGGAAAATAATGATGGCTTTGGTTCTGGGAGCTGAGTCCTGGGATTACCACATCTGTGTGATGGCCACAGAGTCATTGCACAACACAGTAGGATGTTTGATTCCCTCCCTATTGTTTCCTGTTCTCCTGTTTGCTGGCTTAGAGTCTCTTTCCCATTCTCTTTTTTCCTTGCTCACATTTAGTTTTCCTTTGTCCTCAGCTGTTTGTTCCTGTCTGTTTATCCAGTCACTCCTGGTCCTTTCTCCAGCCTTCAAATACATGCACAATCTTTTTGTGCCACCTGACAGGAGGTTCCTGTCCTGTTTGTGCTGTATTAGTCTTGAGAGACAAGAGCTGGCTCTGGAGCTTTCACAGTCTTTGATGTGCTATTTCTTTAGATATGGCTACAACTGTGTGATTTACGGGTGGGATCCTGCTTGCATGATGGGGCATGAATGGATCCGGAACATGAACGTCCACAGCCTTCCGCATGGCCCCCACCAGCCTTTCTACAATGTGCTAGTGGAAGATGGCTCTTGCAGATATGCTGCTCAAGGTAAGTCTCCTGTGTTTACTATCCACTTTAGAAGTGCATTAGGAGAAAGGGATGTTTAAGGGATTAACTCTTTTAATTATGGTACATAAACTGTAAGTTAAGTTTAAAGTAGGAAGGAAGATGATTTTGAATCATGGCCTGCCTTTTTTGCTGTTACGGGTTCAGCTCTCCGTGAATGAATTTTAAGGACCGCTCTGGTGTAATCTCCTCTTGCCCAAGAAGTGTGGTTTGGACATGATTGTTTTTATTGTGTAAACCATGATTGCTGCTTTTGAAAGAAGTCACTCATCTTTTGTCGCACTCTGAAGTTCTATCAGTAGCTCTTGCTCTTTGAAATCATATTGTGCTTTGGGCAGGACCTCAGAATGGGATTCAGGGAGGGAACAAATAAGTTTTGCTTGTGAGGGCAAGGTTCTGAGCAGCTGTCATCAGGATACTGTGTGCCAAGAGCACAGGTAGCATGGATTTAGTGCCACCTCTCATAAAAACAGGAGAAAATTTAATGTCTCTACAACTGCAAAGCAGTGTAGAAATCTCTGTCACTCATTCTTCATGCAGTAGACTGTAAGAAATTCTTGTCTAATGGTCAGAATATGAGGTTAGGACACAGAAATGTTGAACTGGGGTTCGAAAGGAAAAAATAATAAATCTGTAACTCTGTACACTGTAAACAGAGTGTTCCTTTGCCTCATGTTTGTTCTTCTCCCTCTGATCCAGAGGCATCCCATCCAGCTGGCAGGGCAGCTGCACAGCCTGATTGTATTTTGCTAAGAGATTTGGAAGCTGCTGGAGTGGAAATGCTGAACAAAATGCAGTTCAGCTGTTTCACTAGGGGTGCTCTCTAGAACATTCTGATCCCATATATGTGACCAAGAGGTGCTTTTACAGGACACTCCTACCTTTGTAGGTGTAAAGTGCAGGTGTTTCCTACTGTCCTGAGACTTGCTTTTATATTCAGTAGATGAAGTGGGGACTGAGAACACTGCAGCTTCTTACGGCTCTTATTAGGCAGTACTTGACCTCTCAGGGTCTTAAAGACCAAAAATTCTTGATATTAAAATATAGTCATACAATCATAGAATGGTTTGGGTTGGAAAGGACCTTAAAGCTCCTCCAGTTCCAAACCTCTGCCACAGGCAGGGACACCTTCCACTAGAGCAGGGTGCTCCAAGCCCTGTCCAACCTGGCCTTGAACACTGCCAGGGATGAGCACAGCTCCTCTGGGCACCCTGTGCCAGCACTTCACCACCCTCACAGGGAAGAACTATAGGATAATTTATTAATAATATATAATAAAATATGCATCTTATACTTGTTTATAAACAATTATACAAAAAATGCAATACTGACCAATTCCAGAGGACAGTGTATTTTAGCCAAGCTGTAGGTGACACTGTTGTGTCGGTGGCACATAACTGGTTTGATATTGCTAGGGAAAACTGAAAAGTTTGTCCTTGCTTGCTGAAATCTTGCTGATGAAATTCCTTCTAAGATAGATCCTCAGATCTATTGGGAAGGGTCTATTTCATAAATTATTGACCTGACTTTGGGGAGGAGTGACAGTTTTTTACTGGAAGAATCTTAGAGTAATGCAGAGTTTTATCTAAACAGTTCAGAAATAACCTCAAGCTTATTATAAATAACTGCACCACAGTTTGAGTCCTTCCTGTATATTTGTAGGTTGAGCTATAGCTAATTTTAAACCATCTGCTTCATACAGGGAGTTTGGTGTCTACCTGTCCATTCTCGCCTTTTTTGTTTGCTTTGTGGCAGCCCAGGCTAGGTACCTGGCTCAGAATGTGCTATTCAGCATGTTTCTAAGACTCCCCACCTAGTGCCAAACTCAGACTCTTCTCCCCTGCCAGCTTCTGTTTCATCACAGTGTTTTTCCCTCTGTTCACAGCTCAGTGCTCAGCCGTGCTTCTGCAGAGCGTGCTGGAGTGTCAGTTGTCTTCTGCAGTGGTGCAGTATACAAACAAGGTAGCTTGCAAGGACTGCACCCGCCCACTGAAGTGTAGAAAGTGCTTGTGCTTTTGGCTGCACACAGACATACAGTACCTTCAAAGCGCCTGTATGGTTTAATACAACTTCTGTGTGCTCTCTGTAGTGAACTGAATAGTTTGAGACATGAACTATTCCTGAACGCATCCCATCTTGTTCCCACCCTCCTTTGCGCTATCAGTCAGACTTTGAGACTTCAGCAGCTTTTGTTTCTACCTGTGTGTCTGGCACTGTGCTGGTAGAAGTGACATCATTTGAGGACTGCTGCAGGGCACCTGAACGTGTGATTTAGTGCTGGGCTACTTCCCAGTTGCACTGCTTTGTACAAACACTGCAGGAGCAAAGGGGCGCTCAGCTTGGGTTCTCTGTGTTTTAATGCCAGTGCTTCTGCACTGTTTACTGTTGTGCTTAATCAGGTTATCTTCTACAGAGGATTAAATGGGCTGCTCTGAGAAGGAATCAGTGTGGTGTTCTTAGGGGTTTTCTCTTAACTCAGGGAAGTTTGGATTTAGAGGAGTTAATTTTGCTGTGTGAGATATGCTTGAAACCAGGCTGATGACTTAGAGCAAGAAAGCATTCAGCTCCTCTGCCAGGACAACCCTGTACAGGCAGCCTCCCCTTGGAGCAACTGAGAAGGACCTCCTCTAGCAACTGGATCTCTCACAGGATTTGTGGCAGAGAGCTGACTGTGGAGGCTTCTCCCTGTGCTTACGACTAGGACCTCTGAATGAGTAGGAGCAGGCCAGCATCCTGCTACTTTAACCTGATGTCAGACAGTGTAGTCTCAGGCATAAAAAGTTTTCATACTACTAGTAGATGGAGTGAGCATCTCTTAGGAGATAAGGCTCTGGAGCAATTGTAGTGGTGCACTCTGTGTAGTGTGGTGGGTTAGATTTTTGTTTTTAAAGCATCAAGAGGTGATGCTTGTAGAGACAGAAACAAGACTTGAGAGAGGTGCAGGGTTTGTTGACTTGCAGTAGGCCATGTTATAAGGTGATAACCCATTGTTTCCTTTCCTAACAGAGAACCTGGAATACAACTCTGAGCCTCGGGAGATCCCTCACCCTGACATCGGCCGCTACTTCTCAGAGTTTACAGGCATTTACTACCTAGCAAATACAGAGCTAGAAATTCGGTACCCAGAGGATCTGGAGCTCACACGTGCCACAGTTCAGAAGATCTACAATTCAGGCAAGGAGTGAATGCAAAAGGCACCGTGAGGACAGAAGCAGCTGGAGTGTAGCTTTACCCTCTTTGCAAAACTTGCATGGAAGGCAAGTTTGGTGACAATCCTTTGGCTTAATGCATTGAAAATTGCATTGAACTTTGTTAACTGGTGCTATAGCATCTTTCTGTTGCCTGCCTGCCCATTCTGGCCCAAAGGCACAGGGACACATTGGTAGTTGAGGCCAAGCTTAAGGATCTTACAGGGACAGTCATGTTGGAAAGCGTGTTGTCCTCTGGAAGGATTTGCACATACTACTCGTTCTGTGATTGTCTTGCCTAGAAGGTCAACTCAGTGAGAGCCCTGGTGTGGAATATGGAAGAAGTCACTCTTCCAGAGAAGGAAGTTGCTTGTCCTTGCAGTGATGTGGGTTTTGTTTGGTTGTGTTTTGGGTTTTTTTAATGTTTTAATCTCATGCAGGTGATAGTTTTTTAAAGTCTCTTACGTTTCACTGTTGTCTTTTCCAGTCTGAATTCTTGGTCAGAGTTTGCTCCACCTCTGTAGTCTGATTGTTCATAGAGCTACCATTCCAATTCTGAATATCCTTGAGGGCTTGGGAAAGAGCCCCAGCAACAAAACCAGTAGTAGGTAAGCTTCCAGGGGTGGCCAGAGCACTGATAACACTGAGATCCAGTTGGCCACTTTGCTGATGACACTAATTTTCCTAATGCTGAAGATGAGCTTCTAGCCCCTTCCCTTGCCTCTGAAACACGTTCAGTCCATGTTCTTGCTTGTTTTTTGATCTGTTCATCGTTTATGTCCAGGGCAGCATCTGTGGCACTGCTGTGAGTGTTCCCAGGATGATTTTGAATCTCATGGCACAGTTTCATGGAAACCTTGAGGTCAGTCTTTCTCTCCTCACTCCTGGAGGGATGGGAAGGAGAATAGAAAGAATGTAACTCCCAGTGTTTGAAAGTCCCACCACCCATTGCTCTCAGTGTAGTTTTTAACAGCCCGTTGTACCATTGGATTTTCCCAGAGGCTGATATATGGTAGGGGATGTGCTATGCCCACTCAATGCCATGCTGTTTGGCCTGAGTGTCTATAAGGCTGTTCCAGAAAGGAGTCCCATTGTCTGATGCAGTTCCCTGACAAATTCTGTTTCTCAAGGCCCAGGATAGTGCTCCAGGCAGTGGCATGGGGCACAGTGTATGTTTACAGCCATCCAGTGGTTGCTTCCACCATGGTAAGTGTATGGCACTTGCCTTAGCGGGTTGGTGGGAGTGTGATATAATCAATCTGCCAGGCCTCCTCAGCCATCATCCTCCATACCAGAGAGGCTTTAACTGTTTGCCTTGCTTGACTGCAGCACATGTTTCACAGTCATGAATAACCTGGGCAATAGTGTCCATTGTTAAGTCCACCCCTTGATCATGAGC
>JASSUY010032308.1:0-23610 GCA_032466535.1 Forpus xanthops
TATAAACACTGGTGTTATCAGCACTGTTCCCAAGCCAAAAATCCAAAACACAGTGCTACACCAGCTACTACTTAAAAGAGAAAGACGACTGCTGCTGCTGAACCCATGACAGGCATGAATGATCTTAATAGTGTTTTGATGGAAATGGCATACTTATGTATTAACAAATACCGATAGAAAGACATGCCAGCAGCCATCTTTCTTTTACAGTGGTCAGAAGAGGCTGAGCACACTTTCTAAGACTTTTAACAGATAAAGAATCCTGCAATTAGAACAATTCCCCATTTTTAACTGCTTTAGCAGAGGAGGCTGTACTTATTATAGTGTTGTGGCACTAGCATTTTGTAGAAAGTTATACTGTTTGCTCTGTACCCACATAATTTGGGCTTTGTCACTGTATCAGCTCATGTACCTTTTGTAACCGGATGTGTGCTCTAGTATTTTGCAGCAAACAGAGAAACTGTAGCATAACCTGAAGTAAATTTATGGCCTCTGGGGAATACTTTCACCATGCGCCTTAATGCTAAAACAGAGATATGTATTAAAAAATAGTTTTTCTTTTTGGTTTCAAGAAATTCCTGTGAGGTTTAGCTACCTTTCAGATTTTTTTACTTCAAGAATAGTATGTTATTTAGAAGATAAAAAATGCAGATGTGAATGTAGAATACTACCAATATTTTTAATTATTTCATTATTCATATTAATTTGGACATTCTTTAAGGATATTAAAGTACTTAAATGAAATGACTGCATGTAAGAACAAAAAAATTGGGCTTTGTTTCTTCAGGACAAAAAAATTCTGTTTCCTGGTGATTTTCCTGCTCACAGCTGACAGTATTAGTGGCTTGTTCCACATTTAATATTAGGAATTTTACAGGGACAGACAATGTAATGAAAACTGAGAATAGTCTGAAACCTCCTCCTTTCCATCACAGCTGATGATCAGCCTGTCAGTCCTAAACAACAGCGATCGTAATCTATGAAAAAGGTAAAGAATATATAGGTTAAAAAATATCAGTCAGAAAGGTACAGGAACCAAAAGGATTTAGTGCTGTAGATCTGCAGACAGAAATAAATCTGGATAGGAGAACATCAGGAAGAACACAGACACTTGGCAGAAATGTATCTACGTGAATGAAACTTCAAATTTTGACATCATTTTCAGCCTGACACTGTAATGTTTCTAAAATTACTTGTTCCTTGCCATGATTGAGAACATGCGTTGCAGATGAAGGGGCTGAAGAGAAAGGTAACTACAACAGGTGTCCTGACAGACCTTTACACTGCAGTGAATGGCTGCCAGTATCCCATAGAAAAGGTGCATGGAGGATTATACTTTTCTGCAGAAGAGGCTTTCAGAAGTGCAGGCCAAGAGAAGGACAGAATAACACATATTAAAAGGTGTTTAAATTATATGAAATATGAGCTATGTCTTAACACTGGTAAAATTTATTTAAGGATTAATTCTCTCAACTGATGAAATATATGTAAGTAGCTTGGAAAATACACAGATAAGACAAACCTTCAATTGCTAAATTACTGAAGAAAAGCTTCACATAGTGTCCATGCCTAATTTCAATAAAAAAAACAAAAAGAAAATCATGTAATCAGACACAGGAAAGAGAAGGACTGCAAGAGGATGAAAATTGTAAGATTTATAGGAAAAAGGTGCTAGGAAGACAATCATTGGTAGAGTGAAACATAATCTACTTGGAAAATTTGGTGTGAGTAGTAAAATCTCAGAAAGCTTGTGCACTGTTGCAAGAAACAAAAGAATATGAATTACTGCAGTAGGTCATAAAAAACATATTTCACAAGCAGCAAACAGACACGAATAATAAAACATAGTTTCTGAAAGATATCTATTATTAAAGACAGCTAGAAATAAAAGTGCTGAAGAAACATTAAGTAAATAAATGTTACATGGAGAAGTAGTGGAGGAGATAGAACTGAGTCAATCACTGAAAAATAGGATGGAGGAATCTGTTTCAAGGTCCAGAGTCAAATGTAAATACTGATGCTGTCTCAAATCCTATGACTATTCATTTACATCTTGTAGAAGATTGAAATAGTCCTGAGAACTCAGGATGGTATCCTAATTTCTACACTGTATATGAGCATTCAATTTTCTCATTCACTTTTTTTGTGCAGTTACTAGGCTTTGAGGCTCTGCATCACCTTGCTATTCCAGGTACTCTGGCCACCAGCTAGGATCTGGTTTACCCAGAGTTGACTGCTTCTATGTGTAAGTAGGAGTCTGAGTTCACAAACATGAGGAACAATGATGTTCAAAATACTGACACCAAATTAAGTGATGAGTTCTGGGTAATCACCTTTCTTAAGAACTGTGTCGTATGGTGCAGCGACATGTCCACATTCCACCAAAGACTTATCCCAGGTGCCAGAGAACCTTCTCTGAATCTTACCTGATCAGCAAGATTTTCAGAACAGAGTTTGTTGAGTCTTTCAGTTTCACAAATACCTTGATCACAGCAGAGACATTTCTTACAGTTTAGGTCATTTTCTCTGACTGGTAAGTCTGAAGAAAGCCAGAAGTCATTTTACTTTTATATGCTGTTCCCATAAGCCAATTTGCACTGCTTGCAGAGAGGGTTTAAAGCAGAAGGAAGACAAAACAAATCAAAAGAGTAGTAGCACAATTTATCAGCCTGATTAAGGAAACGGGTCTTGCTCCCCAAATACCCTACCTTTCTACCCATGGCCAATTGCTAATGGAACACTTTGATTATTTATTTTTCAAAACATAGATAAGGAAGGTATACATTTATGAATGTGCTGCTCCTTTCTAAATTCATTTAAAAGTGTGTCAATACAAATTTGCTGATATGCAAATAATCCCATATTTACTTGAGGTGAAGCTAATAAATGTTTAATGTATTATAAAGGAAAATAACCTTTTCAAGCCAGTTCCATACCTGAGTCTAATGCTTGCTGACAGATTCTATTTACACAATTATTTTTAAAGGTCTGTTTCTCCTCATTTTATTAGTGCATGATAAAGTCAAGCCCTAAGGCATCCAATTTCTGAGTTAAATGATGAAACACAGTAGTTACTGAGGAGGACTTAATTAAAAAAGTAAAAATTATATTATATTTGAAAGGGAAAAAAAAAACAAAAAACCTCCACACAGAGTGGATTTTTTAGAAACTTGGGTTCTAGAAAGAGCAAGAGTATACAGTACATATAAGGTGACAGTATAGACAGTATATTATTGACACACCATGCTTTATAGTTCAGTTTCTGTCTTTCAGATGTACTAGATGGTAAGGTACATGTTACTGAAAGCAAGAGAGAATGGTAACCCCTTTGGCTTTGTCCTGTTTAGTCAGTTGGTTGATATGCTCAGTAGGAAAGGTATGGACAAAACCACTGAGAAAGGCAGTGAGCTGGCAAATCAGCAACACAACAGCTGTACTGAGGTCAAAAGGATGCAATCTATAAAATAAAAGCCTCTTCATTTTGGAATTGCAATAACAGAGACAGAACTGTGAACAGAAAATCTGTCTATCATTTCAAAACATAACCTTTTGTCCGGTAAAGAAGCATGAAATAACTCATTTAAGCTCAAAGACATATTTCACTAATTATCCAGACATTTTTAGCACTGGGGTAAAAGATTTTAAGCAGAACACTGTTTCATCTTCTTAGGGCTGCTTATTTACATTTTGTGAAGAAGTCTTAGAACTGAATGATTTTTTGCAATATGTGGATATAAAAAGAATTTGACCTACGCTTTTTTGTATGCATGAAATGTATTACGGTGTCAGTAGGATACTAGTAACCAGTATACCTTTCGAATTGTGGATGTGAGAAAGAGGTCTCGGGCAGTAGAAATAATACTAGCTTACATAATCTATTAAAATGAACAGCATCTAGTAGCATCATTGCAGCATGATTGCTAAATGAAGTTTATTGATTACCTTGACCTTTATGGGCAATTATTATTGTTAGTTACTGGTGTTCCTGGAATGTACCTGGAATAACCAGAACAGGAGATGGGATGCACCTGACCATAGGCAAATTGTTCCACCTTCTATATGTAAAATAGTAATTTAGATCAGTGGTTAAAAAAAAGGGAATTCTAGATTGTGGCATGTCTCTCGTTAGAGAATAAATCTTAAAAAAAATCTGATTAATAGTTTCTATGTTTTCTTTTGATGGTAATGAGATACCTGCTGTAGACATCTACATTATACATTTACCTAAAGAGAATGTGACAAATTCTGACTCTGAATGCAACAAAACCAAGTAATATGTGCACATATAGAGAGGAAATAGTCTAGAAGGTTCCTGGAGTGTATGGAAGATAATTTCACAGCTGACGAGTGTGACAAATAGAGAAGGTGCCATGTTGTGAATAGCGAAGGACTTATGGTGATGTGATGGTTGAGGCCATCTTGGGCATAGCAATTACAAAATAAGTTTCTGATCCTTGGAGAAGGAGGGGGTGCAGCAAAACTGCTATTTTGGGCTTCCAGAAAGCAGACTTTGGCCTCTTTGGGGCTAGCTGGTCTCTTCTCCCAAGTAATAAGTGACAGCACAAATGGAAACAACCTCAAGTCGCGTCAGCTGATGTTTAAATTGGATATTAGGAAAACTTTTTTCATGGAAAAAGTTGTCAAGCACTGGAACAGGCTGCCCAGGGAAGTGGTAGGGTCACTATCCCTGGAAGTATTTAAAAGATGTGTAGATGTGGCACTTAGAAACATGGTTTAGTCGTGGCCTCGGTAGTGCTAAGTTAATGGTTGGACTGATGAACTTACAGTTTTTTTCCAATCTAAACTATTCTATGATTCTATGTTTCTATATATGTGTGTGAGAAAGTGAGGAATAGAAACCATACCTTGCTCAGGAAGCACACACTTTCACTACACAACCAGTACTTCATGCTGACTGATTTTCTGCAACTTCATTAGTACTAATGTATTTTTTACAAAGTAGCTTCTGCTACTTCACTATCAATTTCTAGCACCTCCTTTTCAAGTAAGCAGAAATATAACTTCTAAAATACATGAAGTAAGCCTTCCAGTTTGTTCAGTCATGCAAACAATTCAGCCATAGTGTGATATTTCTGTTTGAGCATTGTGCCTAAAAAAAATATGCAGACAAAAGAGATGAGTGGAGAATAATGAGAATATCTAGAAACATGCCATATGTCCGAAAAGTCTGAAGGAGATACGATTGCTAAAGTAAAAAACAACTTGCAGTCTTCAAATACACAGTTAAAGAGAAAAGCAATTTGCTCATCATTTCTACATTTTCATTCTTCATTTCTTCTACATTTTAAATTCTACTTTTGCTTTTCATTCTTCATTTCTTCTACATTTTCATTTCTACATATGCTTTTAATTTTCTACAGTGGATAGGAAAAATGGGCCTCAGTTGCAGCAAGACACATTTAGAATAAACAGGAAACACTTCACAACAATAAAGATGTAAGCTCAGGTGCCTTCATCACTGGAGGTTTTTAAGTGGTTAATCTAGTCACTGTCAGAAATGCTTTAGCTCTAATTGATCTTGCATTGAAGATAGCAGCAAATGAAATACATGGCCTCAGCTCGTTCACATATATTTCTATGACACATATCTGCTAGACTTCATATCTCTCTTCCAAGAATCAAGGAGAATTTACCACTCAGAAATGGTGCATGGTTTTTCACCTTCTGATATTCCAGTAATTAAACTTTCACAAACAAGGACAGACCTTGTATGTGCTTTAACAAAAGAAATTACCTATTTGAAGAAGAAATAGTATTTAATAAGACATGGAATCATAAAATAATTCAGGTTAGAAAAGACCTTTGGACATCATCTAGTCCAATCACCTCCTCCAAGCAGGTCCATATGTGGACCATAGTGCTCTAATTGCCCTTATCACTCTCTAACCTCTTTGCTCAAAGCTCAGCTGCCTGCATCAAACTATGCTGACTCTGTGCCAGCATCAAAGCACAGCTGTGATACCCTGGTTCAGACTCCCGTGAAGACAGCTAAGTTGCAAAAAAGAGCAGTGAGAAACCTCGTTTGGCTTTCCTAGCCATGCAATCCTTGTGCATGGGCTCACAAGCTGCATTTAACTTCAAGCCCTTGCTTTTCATCTTTCCTTGAGCTATAATGTATGCATGCTGTGCATGGCTTTGTATCTTGTTGATCCTGGCCTTGTTGGCTTGCCTTTCTGGCTTGACCTCAAACATACTTTGTCACTACAGGCTTCTCTGGTCATCACTCCATGAGCCTGCCTACCATTATCAGATCTGATCTCCTCATTTAGGTTATGTGGAACTGTCCCCTGTGTGCAAGGGAACAGTCTGTCTGCAGGAAACAATCTGTACACACTGCCTGAGGTCATCAGTGAAGCTTCTGGTGCCCCTGTACCAATATATTTAAGAAAGGACAGTAAATACCAAGACAAAGGAATAAGGCCAGAGCAGTAGGTGCTACACAGTGGAGATGGTTAACACCCCAGAGGGACTGCAGCCTCTACATAAGCCCATGATCAAGTAGGTATAACCATGAGGAACCTGTGAACACTGAAGGACCCATGTCAAAGTAGGTACATCACTGAAAAGACTGAAGCTTGGGGAACACCACCACCAGAGAAGAGGAAACCACTAAGAAGGAAGGCACAGTGGAAAAAAATGGAGTAAGGAGCAAGTACTGCAGAAACCATTATGTAGTGAACACCAACCTCTTGCAATAGCCTTTGCCTCAATGAAAGGACTTGGGCTAGGAAAAGAGAATGAGATATGTCTGGAATGAAGCTGAGCATGGGAAAGGTGGAGAAAAGGTGTTTTCTTTAAGCGCTTGTCTTTTTTGCTTCCCAATACTGGATCAGTAATTAACTGTTCTAAACTGAGTTAAATCTCCCAGGTCAAATCTGCTTTGGCCACAACAGTAATGAGTGAGTGACTACACTGTCTTGATTTTGATTTGTGAGTTTTCTTACTCTATTTCTCCTATTTTTCTTCCCTGTGCCACTGTGTGCGCGTACTGATGAGTGAGCAACAGCTTGGCTGCTAGCTGGGGCCAACCCACCTTAACCTAAATAAATTCATCTTCATAGCCCCTCTTCTTACGCTATGTGCTCCAGGCCCATAAATACCTTAGTGGTCCTTTGCTGAATTCTTTTCAGTTTGTTGATATTTCTCTTGTACTGAAGTAGCCAAACTGGGCAATTGTAACTGATTAATAACAAGACATTTAATATTATGGTAATCTTCAAAGTTTTCTCCTCTTCTAAGTAATTCTTTCATTAAAGAAAATAACTTCTGACATCACTAAAGAAAAAACTACACTGATATACAACAAAAAATTAAACAATCTAATCCTTCTAGTTAGCCATCCTCATAGGGCTGAGATGAGGTAGGTTGCAAAGGATATATAAGGAGTAGCAGAAAGAGGAAAATGAAACAACAGTTTCAGGAAACTGAAACTTATAATTGGATTACTGCAAGGCTGAGACATTCTCCTTGTTCAAATATCCTTTCTTCCTCCTAAAACTGTGAAATTCTTGTGTAACTGTTTTATTTATTCTTTCCAACAACCAAGAAGAAAGGCATGGACTGCAGTGGTATGATTTTTGACATGCTTCCAGTCAATGCTAGAACATTCAGAGTTTCTATTTCTTTCAACAAAACCCAACATAAACTAATACAGCCTTCTTTTAACTTGATCCCTCTGAAAATCTGGACTGAGAATTTTAGGCCGATTGCCGAAGCTCACAGAAGAGAATCAGAAACAAAATTAAGGTAAAAAAAATCCTCAAACCTATGTAATTTACTCATAAAAATATAATTGACAGCATTATTGATAATGTTCTAGAATATTATAATACAAATCAAATGAAGTAATAAAAATATATGTTTAAATAACATTTAAAACTTTAGCTAGACCTTATAAGCTAGATAATGGAATATTTAACATATTTTCTTCCCATGTGTTACTACCATGTTTCCAAACAGGAGCTACAATATTTTACAGTGTAATAGGCAGAGACTATAATAAAATGGTTAAAGAATGGAGTTTAAAATGCCAATTTTGTATTCTCATGCTTTGTGTGAAGTGGGCCCCTATGTGCAATATGCTTAGGATGAGAGAGCTTCCTAACAACAAGATTTGCCTATTTTTCAGAAGTAATTAAGAAACAAAGGAGCAATCAAACAACATTAAGCCATGCAACATTTCCAGCTCCTAGTCTGGGGAAAGCTAGTTCTCTCAAAATATAATTATTAGTTATGATTAATCATTTTCCCATACAGGCTGGCTAGGATCATTGATTCATTTTAGAAATCACCAGTTTATTGTCTCAAAGGAGGATATTCAAGCCAAGAGCAAGCAGGAATCATGTTGAGATGGAAGTGATGTCAAAGTATTAAAGCCAAAAGGGCTGAAGCTCAAAAATATAAGCAAAGCAAAAGGGCAGTGTGCAAAATATACATATTTGTTCTTGCCTTTCAGCAGAGAAATGCAATGTCACACCTGTCTTAAAGTCTGCTTTTTCCTTTCATTGGTTTTGCCTGTTTGATTTTATCTTTTCAAAATAAGCCTGTTGAAGGATGCTTCCATGCTTAGATTTTACAATGAACAGCTTTTTTTTTTTGTTTGACATGTTACAAGAAACTGTTGCACACAGTCTGTTTAAAGGATACACACAAGCATTCACCTTTGCACATCTACAAATTGCAGTTCTTCTTCAGATCCAGGGCAAATGACTCAGATCAGCCCCTCTGTGCTATCACTACTATCTAATTGATCATTTAAAATAACAGATGGCATGACTGCTAGTACAGATAAAGTTTCCTACAACACCCAAATCTTTAGCTTATGCTCCCATTGAAACTAACTTGTTGGGTGATAACTTGATATACAGATGTCTTTTTTGAGGTGTTTACTGGTTAAAATAATTTTGTAATGATAAATCACAGGAGTAATAGACCATAGGAATAGAAAACAGAATTCAGCAGGGTTTTAATCTTGAAATGAAATGAGAGAAGTGCAATCTGCGAGGTGTTCCAGTCCAGATCCCTCAGCCCTCATGATGTGGCTAAATTGTGAACTGGAAACCCAGCTGCTTTGGGGGTATGAGCAGATCTCCCAGGGTGCTGTAGGCCAGACAACCCGTTGAATTTAGCTTTGCAAAACTGGAACAGCCACTGAATTGACAAAGCCCACAAGACTAAGCCTCATTTTTTGCCAAAGCTATTGCTGAGTTGCAGTAGGAGGCAGACTGCTCCATAGGGAGCACAAACTACAGTTGCGGTTACACTCAGTACAGGTATCTTGGTGTCCTTACCAGCAGGGCACAGTACCTGAGCAGGGTGAGCACAGTAGGGATGCTCATTATAATGGTCCCACCCACAGTTCAGACAATGCTGAGATAACCAGTCATGTCTAACATCAGTCCAAGAAATCTAACCAACAAGTTAGGAACAACAGCGGACAGGGCTGGAGAGTGTCTGGTGAGGCCAAGACTAGGGGCTCAGGCTTGACGTGAAATGGGGCTCCTGGCCATGGACAGAGTGGATAGGTAAGGGTCCCGGGGGAGGCTTTTCAGGACACTAAGGCTATCTCACAGGGGGATTCAGGATCCTCAGCAGAAGGTTTTCACTGTTAGCAAGAGGAAAATTCTCTCAGCTGGGTCTCTAAGCTGCCCTCTTATTTCTGTAGCAAAACACCCCAGTCTCATTAGAGTTAGAATTACCTTGGGTAACCGACTGTGAAGGAAAAGTAAATGACTGTAGACAGACTCATAAAACCAAAGAAATAATTAAATAGGTCCTTGTGGATAAGCAGCATTCCAGAAAACAGAGCAATGGTGGTGCCTATTTGTTATTTGGTAGATGTGTTCTGACTTTACGGGAAGAATTAAAGCTGCTTATTACTTCTCCCATTTTCAGTATTGATTCTGGTATCTAAGAAATAGTGCTTGGATTATGATGCCAATTGGTTCCCAGGAAAGTGGAAAGTACACAAACCGTATATTTCACATTTCTCTCCTGATGCAACAGCATTGCCTATCCTGCCTGTTTCACCCATGTTTACTGTGAGTTAAGTTTAAAATTAGTAAGACCCTACAAATGTAGCTTAAAAGAGACCTTCTTGCTCTCTAGATCCTTGCTTTCTATTCTATAATACAATTAATACACAAATAAACTTGGTCTTTAAAGTAATTCGTGCTTTTGTTGTCACTTATTTTTTAAGGCTACTCCAAGTTATTTATTTGTTTGCATGTCATGTAGCCAGGATGTATAAATGTCAACACTAATAGGTCTTACAGTCAAATATTCCTAAAAAAATTAAAAAAGAAAAGGCTAATTTTATGAATGGCCATTTCAAGTTATTTATTTTATCAATAAAAATGGGTCAATTCCTATTCTTCACTGAATCTGTGAATGGAAAAGGAAAGACCATAACACAATTGATAAGTAAACAAGGTCCCATCCTGCAGTGCAGGAATGAATCCTCAGATCATCACAGTTTTCTCAGAAATATGACTGAGCCTGTCTTAAAGATTTTTATCAAACAGGTTGAATAAATAGTCTGATCAGAATCAACCGCTTCAGTTGACATCCATGTAGCATGGAAGTGTTGCAAATAATTGTGGTAGAGGGAATCTCTACCTGACAAAATTCAAGATAGGTCAAGCTGTATAGTGAGATTTTTTTGTTTATCAGTTTTACTTCATTCTCTATCCTTCCCTCAGCTTTTCTCCAGTCTGTGGAAGAAACATGCTGATACTTTCCCAATAATGGAGTCACATCTTAAAGAATGCTCTTTCCATCAGCTCTGCCAGTTTTTTCAACTATCATACTATTGCCACTCTATTTATCTTATATTTCATTTATCTTTATACTACTGTGGCTACAATAGTATTATCAACAGTGAAAGAAGATCAGTATAGTGGCCTTAGTACTGGTGAAACAGTTTGAGTGCTGGCATAGTGGATTTTGGATAACCTTAAGCTACTCTTATTCATAAGAAAAGTTGAATTGGCTCTTGGCTTACCAGGACCATAGAAAAAAAAAAAATATGCATTTGAACATAGTTAACCAGAATTCAAGGGAAGCTATCTGGACTCAAATAGTACTCACTGATCTTAGAGTCTGAGTATTATTTATACAGCTATACTGAATTTTTAAGTAAATATCCATGGAGAAAAAATAACTTCTTGTATTTCAATTTCCAGCTTTAACTTTGGATGTTCTGAGCTGGATCCATAGCTCTCTAAACACTTGCCAATTATTTTTCCATCAGGAAATCTGGTATAGTAAAAAGAAAATAAAAATATGAAAACATTAGGCTAGACAGAAGGACTTGTAACAACTTAGCTCTGCTCCTTCATAAAACCCTCATGTTTTCCCTTGAGGGAAATCACAATTTTACAACATGAAAATTTCCAAATTCCATTTGAAAAACCTGAGATGAAATTCTGAGATGATAGTTTTTCATTTTTTCATATGAATTTTCAGTGAAGGAAAGAAGCCAAAGTCACTACTTCCTTTTAAGAGAGCAGACCCTCAAGGGGTTTTATTTGCATTTTGCAGCCATGAAAACGTCTAAATTTTTTACTAAGTCTGCTCCATCTGGCTACAGAACATATATAAAAAGTATTATTTTACCTATATGTAATGCTGTTGAAATTACCAATGTTAGTCATTGATATCAGCCATTATGAGACAGCCTACTGATTTCACAAGGATTAGTTATGTCAGTAATATTAAAAGCATGCATCTATGACAACAGAGAGTTTAGAATAATGTAGTTTATGAATTACTATATGCCTTTAAGCACTTTGGCAATTCATTTTATGTGCTTCTGCATTTTATGGTGTTTTGCTACTGCATATACAGGAAAATCTACTGACAATTATTATTTCCAAAGCTTCAGTGTATGGATTCTGGTGATTCATGAGCGGCTAAAATATTACATTTCTAGACCTAGGTAGTTGCAAAGAAAAGTCTGAACATCTGAAATATAACACTTATGGTAAATTGAACCAATAAAGAAACATATAATTGTTTTCTTATTTGACCTTTCAGACAGTTTTCTAAGTATGAAAGACCCAACTTACTTTTTCTGAATGTAGTCTAACGCTAGATTGTGAGAGATCACAAGGAGGTTTATGAAGATCAAGTAAAAATTAAGGGAAAGGAAAAATGAGACACCAGAGAATTATGCAAGTAAATTAAATTTACTGAGAATATTCCCTGGTATTGAAACCAGCTGGCACAGCAAAGCCTGCTTCTATGCTAGTAATTGCTGCTATCCTGGGAAATTGGGTGATTGCATGCAAACTATCTATTGGCAGCCCTCACTGGAACTCTCCAACTCCAGCATCATGCCCAGGAATTCTTTGGGTAAGCTACTTGTAGCATATGAAAACATCATGACAAGAACACTAACAAAAAGGCTAAATCTTACTAGCATAGGCAGTTGTATTTCAACACTCAGAAACATCACTGTACATCACATAATGAGTTAGTAGCTTGTGTCCAGTGTTAGGATTGCATGAAATACATATTTATATATATATAAAATTTAGATGTACATAAAATAATCCTATGAAAAATAAATGCTGCAACAGACATATAATGTGACAACAGCTCCTGTGGCTTCCTTTGTACATTATAGTCTCAAACACTGTGTCTATTTATACTGATTCAATTTTACATCATGTCTTCATATTAGGTTAATCTAATGCCACATTTACTTATTCACTGCAGATCTCACGTTGCTTTTCTGCCCCAGCTTACAAGTTTCTGCTCCAGGCACACTGAAACAACCCACAGACCATGGCATCAAGGTAAAACATAAGATGATCTATTTGAAGGTGCTCCTGCTCATTTCAAGGGGGGTGGGACTAGATGACCTTTGAAGGTCCCTTCCAACACAAACTATTCTGTCATTCTATGTCTGAAGTGCACATGTTCCTTTTGTCACACGTTTTCTGACATTGTTTATAGCTCTGTCATACTTCAAGAAAAACATCTAACTCACTGTCTCCTGAACACAGAGCACCCTCAGGCTGGTTCAGCTCACTCACCATGCAGAACAGTATCTTACATGGACAAGGCTGGAGTATGTGGAGCTGATGACCAGTAACTATTGACCGGCTCCACAATAACTATAAGCTGTGATAACATACAGCAATAGGGAATTTCTCCTGTCTAGGTAAACTCTGTTGATGTAAAATTAGCAAAAAAATGCACAAAAGACACACAGTGCACTAGTCAAAATAGTTCTCATGCAGCTCCAAACAAATCCAAACTGCCTTGAACTATGCACACACTGTTTGCAGCTGACCTGTTCTATTACTTCCAGTAGTGGGGAAGTATTTTCAGTTACTTGCTCAAAACGTACTGCAGGAGACTACCAAACATTCCTTCTTGACAACAGAAAACCGAAAGAAGAACACTATCGCTTTTCTTGGCCAAGCCCAGCCATGATCATCTTGTGTAGCTGTTTCCAGATGGTCTACACCGTCTCAAGGCACAATAAATTGTTGTAGGGCTTGTGAACAAACTGCTCCACAAATTGTAGGCTGGGATAAACATCCCGGACCCAAAGAAACTCAAAAATATCCTCATATTTTGAAGCATTTTTCATCTCAAGGACAGAACATCAGGTTTGGGGAATTTACAAACATTCCAGGTGAAACTGATTTCCAGAAAAGTGTTTTGAGCAAGAGTGGTTCAATCTGTCAAATTCTGTAGTTCTCTCAGCTGACAGAGAAAATGTCAGGTGTGGTAGCACAAATCAAACTACCTGAAGTAATGTTTGCATGCATGTAGCAAGAACAAAAGGGTTTTGTTTTTACCCTGGGCTCTCTGACATATAAATGTCACAACAAAGCCAAGCACGCTGGCTAGTGCTGAGAGTGTGAGGCAGAGGCGATTGTATAAAAGATTAAAAGTCACATTTCTAGTCATGTTTTTGCCATAAATCCTCCAAGGACTTTTGCATTTTTATGACTATCAATTACACGTCTGTACCCACATACTCAAGTAATCTTGAGCTCATACTTCTGCCAACAACTGAAAAGTCCTGCTGCTTTGGCCAGCACTGAAAGACCACTTCTTGTCTTCTTAAGCAATACCATATATATTGCCCTGCTAAGCAACAAATCAAGCAAATTGTCTTTGTTCAGAGTTTGCTGTTGTCATTCAGAAAAAGCCAGTGCTTTCAAAAAGCTGAGCTAATTTCTCTGCTTCATGCAAGACATTAAATCAGTACAGTTGTCATGGGTTCAGCAGCAGCAGTCGTTTTTCTCCTTTAACTAGTAGCTGTTGCAGCTTGGGAACACTGCTGATAGTACCACTGTTTATAGTTGTGGCTTAGAATGTTCAGACTGGCCAAGGACTTTCTGAGTTTCATGCTCTGCCAGGGAGGAGGGGAGCCGGGGAGAAGCCGGGCGGAAGAAGAAACAGGGCATCTGACCCAAACTGACCAAAGAGATATTCCATACCACAGCACGTCATGTCCAGGATGTAGAGATGGAGAGCAGAGACCTGAGGGGATGGTGGTGCAGGGGGATGTGTACGGCATGGCCAGGATTTGCTATGAGGTGATGGGGTGCACTGTGTGGTCGAGTTTAGTCTCAGGGGATGGGGGAGTGCTGTGTGGCGTGGCTAGGTATCAGGTGAGGATCTCTTGTATTTTCTCTTGTATTATTACTGGTGGTAGCAGTAGTGATTTATGTTATACCTTAGTTACTAAACTGTTCTTATCTCAACCTGTGGGAGTTGCATTCTTTTGATTCTCCTCCCCATCCCCCAGGACTGGGGAAGAATGAGGGGGGAGTGAGTGAGCAGAACTGTTTGAGGGACTCAAACCATGACAACAGGAAACAGGAAATAAACTGAATCCCTCAAAACTTCTACATCACATCATGCAATACCACTGCGAATAAGTTATATCATTTCATAAAGTACAATGATGTGAATGAAACTTAATTCCAACTTAGAACTCCATACAGTCAGAATTGGTTTATGTTTGCATTTTTTATTTTCCTCTTCACTCACTTTTCCCCTAGTAATTTAGGTAGTTTTGTTTCTTTGGACTTGCGGTATCTGTTAAGACATGGCAAAAATCAATTTCACTAAAATAACACAGATCACATATATGAAAAGGAAGCAAGAGAGAAAACTATTAAGATCTAACCTACCTTTTCATGTTTTACTGCTATACATATTGTAACAGCTTAATACCTGCTCTTCTCTGCAACAGGGAAATAACAAAAGCTATTATGTTGAAAATTTATCTGCAAACACAACTTCAAAAGTGTGACAATATTTAAGGAATGCAGGACTCAGGTTGTTTATTCAGTCAGAGAAATAAGTAGGGTTTTTTTTGTTGTTTCATGTGCTTAAAGAGTGCACCCTCATCATTTCTTTAACACATTTTAACACACACTTGAAGAGTTTACAAATATGGACCAAGTACTTCCTCAAGGGAAGCACTGAGTTTTCCTAGGCCAGTGAGAATGTTCTGAAATAAATCTTTGCTGCATTGCAAACTCTCAGATGTTAGATAATTTTTAACAAAGCCCTCCTGCTACCTTCTGAGCAACTTTCTTCTGTTGAGATTTGAAAATATCTTACATTATTCCTAAATTAGTCACATTTGAAGCAATCACCAGGGGTTTCCTTGCAGGTTTCTCAGAATTGGTTGCTTCACAGAAATGTTGACTTTATGAACTGTGAAAAGATCAGAGTAACTGACAAATTTATCAAGCTCAAGCTGGAATGTAAAGACAGCTTGTTTGATGCAGTAAATCATTTGAAAGCTATTTCCAAGAAGCATTTTGACAAGCTGTCAGGACATTGGTTGGACAAGCATCAGGTATTGCTACTCAGGAGTGAAGCAGCAACAATGGTGAGAAAATTCATGTCATTTCAGCTCTGTCTTCCACTTCTTGAGAACCAGTTGTCATATGACAGAAAATATCCTTCCTGTCAGATTGATTTTGTGTGCTAAGGCTCTTCAAGCTGGCTGCTTAAAAGATGCACATTTACAAAGTGTAACTTCAGGCACAAGAACTTAAACTATGCAGGCTCCTCCTTTCTCAACCGGTGGTGAGATTGGCTCTTCCACAGACTCCTTCAGAGATCACAGGTGAGGCTCCTTTCATGAATTTGCCCTGAAATGACTTTTCTCTGAGGTTCCTGTTGGCCTGCTTCTCTAAGCCTGTTGTGGTCTTTCTGAAGGATAGATAGCATAGGCATTCCTCCCAGTTTTGTATCATATTCAAGAATCATATTCAAATAGCCTGTCCTGCTGTTCAGGCCATTAACTAAGATGTATGAAGATGCCCGAACATCAACTCCTGGGGCATGCCACTAGCTACTGTCCTCTAGAAAGACTTTATCCTGATGACTCCAGCCCTCTGAGCCCAACTCTTCAGCCAGTCTTTAGTCTACTTCACTGTCCACTTATCTAGTCTGTACTTAATCAGCTTGTCCTCAGAGACAAGCTGTTAGAAGAAATAAAATCAATTGCCTTACTTAAGTTTGTCTCTGCCCATAGCAGAGGGGTTGGAACTAGATGATCTTATGGTCCTTTCCAACCCTAACCTATGATTCTATAGCCTTGGGCGGCATGGTTTAGTGGGAGGTGTCCCTGCCCACAGCAGGGGGGTTGGAACTAGATGATTTTATGGTCCTTTGCAACCCTAACTATTCTGTGATTCTATGATTCTAAGTTAACTGCCCTACCCTCACCCTCCAAGGCAATAATCTGACACAACCTAAAGGGTTACCTAGTCTGCAAATGTGTAGAGGTTGTGACTGTGAGTTCTTAGGACTCCATAATAGACAAGGACATGGAAGCTTTATCCTATAAATGCCTTTGCTCTATTACAGATTACCACAGGCAACACAGAAATCAGCCCTAAACAGTATAACTATGATTAATAAAAAAAAAAAAAAAAAAAAAAGACATATCAAGCTCTTACAAATTTTTATCAGCACTCAGTAGTATAACTACAATTGATCACATAGCAACAATCAATATAATAGCAACAACCAGTAACAGCAACAACAAAGTAGGTATACACTATTACAGGGTAGTAGAAACATCATTAATGAAGCAAACATGTCAGCAATATAACAATCCAGGAACATCATATATATATATAAATATATATGGATGGATACATAATACTGGTATCAGAAAATTAATCTCAGAAGGGGGCAAAAAATCCCAAAATGGTAACCAACCATTCCAGAAGTCAGAGGACAAACCAAACAGAGCACAAAAGTGTGGGCCCAGAGGGGGACTAGCAGAACAACTGACAGATTCTCACTTCAAAGGCGATCCACATGACAGAGTCTGAAGTCAACCAGGCATCCCCACTTAGATTCCAGGATCTTGAAAAAAGCTTGTGCAGAAAATTCAACCTATTTAGGAACAGTATCTGCAGCATGGGAAGCTCTCAGAGAAAGGCTCCATTTGGGGTAAACATTAACTCATTTTTCTATCATAGTGACAAAAGAGGCCATGGGACATCACCACTTTGAGTAGCCAACAGATGTAGTTAATTTTTTTCACCTGAAACAGCCAACAGGTGATTCTGTCTTCTCTTCTCTCAGGCGAGTTTTTATTCTTCCAGCCTTCCTGTTCCTACAGTTCAAACAGCCAATGGCAGTTACTGATTATTACTTTCTGAAGATGTTTCCCCTTTTTGTGGAAAGGTGTAAACAATTTCCAGCAGCATTTAGAAAGAATATAATTGTTGCTGCATTGACTCGAAAAGCATTATGTGTTGGGGCAGATGCAGCCCCATCTGACAATCTCTGATATTTCACAAGACCCACCAACAGCTGATAACATTTGGCTTATAGAATTTTAAAGTGCACTTTAGGGATATTTCTCCTTAGTTATCAATAAACCTAAGACCTAATTGTGAGTATCCCCTTTCTTGGAGTTCTTAATCATCCTAGTTTTTGCCTTAAGGGAGGTGGTATAGACTTAACAGTAAGCTATAGATGTCTGGTCTGATAGTAAAATGTTAATGTATCTTTTACTGGTTTTATAGTCTTCCCTTTTCTTGTTCTGTTCCTTTTATATCTTATTTTCTAGTTCAGCCCTTCATATCACCTTTCTTTGGTTTTCTATGTAGACATGCCATGATAGTTAAATAATTCATAAAAGGATTGTTCATGACTTTCTATAACAATCCATTAATTTCTGGAATGTCACTCTACAGAAAGTCCACATCCATTCTCAGACCATCACAACCAAGTTGGTATCAGGAAGCTATGCTCTGTCATACATTATCATTTCAGGCAGTACTGATAAAATTTCTGTTTTACCAGTACCACGTAACAAACATTTCCAGAACAGTCTGATTCCTGACATCAATATAAGACGGAAAGATTTTTAGTATTGTGAGCAGTGTGTGATACTTAGTTTTGCGAGCACATTGTGGGAAATCAGTATATTTCAGTGATTATTAAGCTTAGAGTAAGATTATGGTAGTAAACAGACTACCAATTAATTGGAGTGTTGCTATTATCTTGCCTATGAACTTCACGATTGTCATCTCAGTATCTTCCCATTAGTGAGATGTGATAAACTGCAGTACCACTGTCATGAGAAAACTCTGTAGAAAGCCCTCTCCACAGAGGCCAGAGGTGCTGTATAAATAAATATAGAAACCCTCATTTACTTTTTTCTTCTTCGGATCCCAAGAGTTCAATAAAACTACTATGAAGAAGGGTGGATGAGAAAAAAAGGCAGAGTTAATAGGTAATGATGGCACATTCAGATTTAAGAGATGCACAACGTATTGACCTTTAATCACTACTGTAGCCCTTTTTTACCTTTTTTCTTTTTTTCCTTTTAATTACCTCTGTGATTTCTACTGTCATTTAGCCAAATACACTAGCTGCGGGATGCCTGAATCCTCTGGAATGGTTATTGGCTATTTCTCTAACAATGGTAATGACCTACACTGTTCATTATGATCATTTTTTTTTAAATTTTGTACACCACAGTTCATGCCTTTTGGCTTTTTCTCCCTCTTCACTTTTTCTCACACAGATACTGGCTTCTGTCAGACCAACAGGAAAATGAACAGATGATTCTCTAAGAAATTGGACTGCTGACCCTGGCAACACTTAATTTGCTGCTGTGCTAAAACTACCACTCATCAGGCTGACCTTATTACTTCACTAGCCTTCTCTTGTCTTCAACTGGTTGAAAGCACTTACTGTCAGCAGCTGTTGCTCTCTTCAAGACAATGTGGTGGTAGTTTCTCATAACACCCTTAGTTGATAGACTAATAAACCTAATATATATAAAAAAAAATGCCCAACCCAAGAGAAATTTAGAGCTGGATATCGATGTAAATGATAAATTATCTCTGTCAATGCATAGCAGTATCTATTGACTATTACACAAGTCAGACTAATAGCTTTAAATACACATTTTATTTAATTTTTTTTTAATTAAAAGCCATTAGCCAATCTGAGAAGAAAGGAATTATGAAAGCTGGTGACAGCATGCAGAACTTCAAATTTCTAATGATTTTATTCAGTTCTTAAAGATGATGGGATATGATTTTCTGTCTGAAAAAGCAATGTGGATGGATAAAAGTTTCTGTGTTGGGGTGGCAAGAGTTTGGTAACAGGAAGCTGCAGAGGTGGCCCCTGTGGAAGCTCAAGGACTATGCTGGACACAATTCCAGATGGCTCTGGACAAATCGCAGGCCAAAGCTGAGCTCATCAGTGAAGAAGAGAATAAGGGAACAGAGATAGGAGGAAGGAATCAGAAGGAAACAGAAAGAGAACCCTGAGGTCAGAGGTGTAGGAGCTGCTCCATACCAGAGCAGGCATTCCCAAAGGGACAGAGCCTGTGGAAGACCCATGCCAGTGCAGAGGAAAAGAGCATAGAAGAAGCAACAAAAAGAACCAGTGTCCTAACTGCAAAGACCAAAGACCACAGCCCACTCGCCCCCCCATCCCCTCCCCCGCCTTTTGCATTCCTTGCCTCATTAAGCATAGCCGCCGGACATAACAAGGTGGAAGGAGAGGTGTTGGATTTGAAGTCGAGCCTGGGAAAAGGAGTAGTGTGTTTTCTCTGTTTTAATGCTTTTTTCCTTGTCTTTTTTTTTTTTTTTGTCTCTTTATACCTGAAAGAGTAGATAAATATCGAATTAGATTCTATTTTGCCTACCTCCATAATTGGTAAGTGACGCCCTTGTCTCTATCTTGACCTCCTACCAGCCTTGTTCCTGTTCTGTTTTCTCTCTTGCCATGTTGACGGTGGGGGCAGTTAACACACAGTTGGGGGAATGCTCAGCTGTCAGCCAGGGCCAATCTACTGCTATTTTCTTAGTAGCTATCTTTTTAGTAATGTTGCTCTATTCTTCAGTAGTGCCTGCTCTTAAGAAGAACTGCACCTTGTTTTGAAGAATCTACCTTTCTAAGCTACAGAGAAGCTAGAACTTGTGAAATCCTCACTGTAAATATTTCAGAAACAACATCACATTTGAGAAGACATGCAGATATGTAGTGTTTGATCAATTATAATGTTATTCTGAGAACAGAATCACACAAAAGATTCTCATGAAACCATGAAACTTGCAAAGAAATGCTCATATTCACCAAGGTTGAGACAAAAGTGATCTACATGACTCTTCCTAGTGTGTCTTCTTAGAAAAAATGTGCTGTTTTCTTTGAAAATACCATATTGGACATCTTCTCTACAGATATAAACCACATCAACATTAATAATCATATGTAAATAAATTGACCTTCTCCTCTAAAAGAAGATTATTTGTATTAGCAGGAGTTGCAAGCTCCAAATGTGGTGTGCTGTTATGCTCCTTCAAGCCTGACTGCTTTCTTAAAGATGCAGAAATCAGTGTCAGGAATCCTTGTCTATATTCATTGCAAATGCAGCATTCATCTGCAATTTTTCAAAATAATTAGATGCTTGGTTGAGCACATATTTTTAGTCCGTTCAGTTGAACGCACATATAATTATATCAGAAATTCTGTCTAGAATATATATTCCTTTTTGCTACCAATCGGATTATAAAACAGATTTTAAATTTTACTTTTGAAACCACTTAGCATTTCTTCTTAGATTTTTCAGTTATCTAAAAGACAATTGCACCAATAACATTATAACACATAAACCACAAAACTGAACAATATAAAAAAAAGAACAAACAACTAAAGCAGAATGAAAATATGGCAATGAACAATCATGCAAGATTGTGTAAAATAAAACTAAATGACAGCTTTTAAGCATATATTAACCACAACCAATAAAATACAATGAATATCTACTAAGTCACAAAGAAGCAACAAATCATAAATATGTCACAGTCTACATATAGTGAGCCTTCCATCCTTGGCCAGTGATTGCTTTGTGTTAACGTAAAAGGCATACAATAATGCTGTCTAAATGAGAATAATACAACTTTAGGAAGAGAAAAAAATTAAAGTAAGTTTCATGCCAAATCTTATAGAACCATAGAGAAAGAGAGTTTAAACGACCTTCAGAAAGTATCTTATCCATCCATCCACTCTGAGACAGATCAGCTACTTAAACTAAATTATTAACTTGTTCAGAAAAAAGAAACATTTAGTAATGCAGATTTCAGAAAAATTATTCTATGCCTCAACATTTTTTTTGTCAGTATGATCTATTCTCCAATAAGAATAATCCATTTTGTAATTTAACCTTATTGCTTTTTCTCCTGTGTACCATGGACACACAGAATTATTTCTTCTTTGTTTCTATTTTTTATTTACCACGGGAGAAAAACATACTCTTGAGTTCAGGCTAAATAATCCCAGATCTTTCCATTCATCTTCAGAGATTATGTTTCCTAAGTCTTTCATCATTCTTGCTGATGTATTTCAGAACCTCTCCAGCTGACCTATGTTTTTCTTGAAGTTTCTTGACAGAAACTAAACACATTACTTCAGCTTATCAGAGCCCTTGAACAGAAAAGTTATTTTATGTATCTTACAGGTTCTTTATATCATTTGCTCTTTTCTAGAAGGGAATGATGCAGCTGACCCATAATCAGCTTGTGATTCATTCCTTTTTTCTCTAAAGAACTGCCACTTAGCCAATAGTTTTCCCTCATGTATTTATACAGTAGACAATTTCTGATTAAGTGCAGTTTCTTTTGCTTGTCCCTGTTGACTGTATCTTATTTTTAAAAACCTTTTCTTCAATTTGACAAAATACTTTTGTAGTACAACAAAGAAGCAACATCCTCAGTATGTGACATCATTTAAGTCTTTCTGCAGATTACCATAGTTCCCAGGTGTGCTGTATTTAAGTGACCATGGCAACGATTCTGTTGCCAAGTCTTTAAGAACATACCAGCATATTTTCATAATTCTGGAGGTCCTGAATATCTCCTGCAATACTTCATGTAGGTTAGACTCATGTTGTACTTCTCAAGAGTTCAGTAGTCTGCTAAATAAGGTCTTATCACAGCTGAAGAATGCTTATTTCTACAAAGTTCTACGTGGCTTCAAGTTCCTCAAAAGTCATCAAAGTACCACACAGGTGAAGTCAAAAAAAAAAAACAAAACAAAACAAAACAAAAAAAAAAAAAAATTGGCCAGTAATGATGAAATCACAAGCATTCTTAAGTTAGGCAAATCTTAGAAGCAAAGAAGAGTGTAAAATCATCACTAAACTGTTATATCAGATATTTTCACACAGGTTTGACGCTTTTCCTGTGCTTCCCCCTTGCTCAATTGCTGTGGGATACTTTTTCATGCCAGTCATGGCAAAAAAAAAGGAATATTTTGCCTCAGTCTGAATATTTTGGCTGTTTCCAAATGTAAGGAAATGTTTATGTTTACCATGTTCTGGTAAATTCTACTTCTGCTTTTCTGTAGTACAAAATCTTCAAAAATAATCATCTGGCCTTAGAAAATAAGCAGATGAAAATTTTTGGAAGATTAAAACCAAGCATCTTAAAAATTATAAAAGTTTGAAGATAAGGTGATTTGCCATTCATGGCAGAAGAATTTCTGTTCAGGATTTCACAGAGTATTGAAGAAAAACGGGTTAAGAGCCTGCTGCTTTAGCTCCAGGGTGCTAAAAACCACTTGAGGTCCTTTGAGTTAAAACCTGAATTAAGGACCTCTTAGAAAATTTTCAAGGTGTCTCAGGATCGGAGGTGAACATGACTAGTGATAACTTCATTCCCTTTAAGTCACAGGTCTTTCCCTTCTTTTATTTACGTACTTATGATTTTCATTTAATTTTCCTTTTATCTTTCTGAAAGCAAAATATATAACTTTTTAAAAATATATTGATGCAAAGCAAAAATGAGAATTAAATGTAAAAAAAGCAGGAAAAAAAATTATATTAATAGTATAATAACTAATTCATAATCCCACCACAGTCATTGAAGACAAAATTATCAGAATTGAGCCCAAACAGCTAAAGATTTTTTAAGAAAAAGAAAAAATGTTTTTTATGTTTTTGGGGTATTTTATATACACCAAAAATTCTGGGATTCCTTAAATTACATCTGGAGAAGAGAAGGTTGTGTGGAGACCTCATAGCAGCCTTCCAGTATCTGAAGGGGGCCTATAGGGATGCTGGGG
>JASSUY010032309.1:0-11643 GCA_032466535.1 Forpus xanthops
TGTTGGAACAAGTCCAGAGGAGGGCCATGAGGATGATCAGGGGACTGGAGCACCTCCCCTATGAAGATAGGATGATACAGTTGTGTCTGTTTAGCCTGGAGAAGAGAAGGCTATGCGGAGACCTCATAGCAGCCTTCTAATATCTGAAGGGGGCCTATAGGGATGCTGGGGAGGGACTCTTTATTAGGGAGTGCAGTGAGAGGACAAGCGGTAATGGGTTCAATCTTAAACAGGGAAAGTTTAGATTTGATCTGAGGAAGAGATTATTTACTCTAAGGTCGTGAGGCACTGGAATGGGTTGCCCAGGGAAGTTGTGAATGCTCCATCGCTGGCAGTGTTCAAGGCCGGCTTGAACATAGCCTTGGGTGACATGTTTTAGTGGGAAGTGTCCCTGCCCCTGGCAAGGGTTTGGAACTGGATGATCTTAAGGTCCTTTCCAACCCTAACTATTCTATAATTCTATGATGTATCAATAAGAAATTAGTACAGAAAAATCTACTTAATACATGTAGACTGCACTATGAGAAGTCATTATTGTTAGGAATTTCAATTAGTAGAATTGAACATTTTATAAATACAGCTAAGAACAAGCCCAATTCATCATCATTGCAGAGACTCATTTGGAATAAGAATCACTTTTTTTTTTCTGCATATGATTTGTCCTTGAACGAACTTGAACATCAGTTGAATTATAACCTGCTGCTCACAATCATGATTAGGACAAATAAAATCATGGGAAAATACATCTTAATACAAGAAAAGAGCATTTTTTTCTGTAAGGATGGTTGAGCACTAGAAAAGCTTCTCCAGGGAGCTTGTGGAGTATCCATCCCTGGATACTTGACACAGTCTTTGATGACCTGCTGCAGCTCACCCTGCTTGAACTGGGGTCTGGACAAAATGAAATCGAGAGGTGCCTTCTAACCTCAACCATGCTGTGATTAGTAACAAATCATGGCCTTTTCATTGTTAGTGACACAACTGAAAAAGAGTTCAGCAAAATAAATCAATGGCTATGAACTCCAACTACTAGACTTACATCTTAGTATTATTCAGCAAGGGGAAGGGCAGTATATTGCCTAGGATCCCTTGATTTTCATGTGGGCACTTGAAAGAGATGAGTATGATTAGGCGACAACTCCAGGAACTCGTCAACAAAGTTTTCAGTTGACAAACAGGTATTCGTTACTGCGGCACTGGGAGACATGGGGGATCACTCCTCCAAGTGTGTCTCATCCAAGCATCAACCAGGCTGTGATTATATTGTCCTTAAACATACATATTCATTAGCTTACCTATGTTACATCATACTTTCAGAGAATGCCTCCTGTATGCACACAAAAATGTGGTAGTGGGCTTCTGGACCCCTGGTGGTTATTTTTTTATCACTTTGGTTTAGGCTCCTTGTCATGTCAAAGCTCATTTTAGTAATCTCCTTTTTTCTATAGTTGCTAACAAAGCCTAATATCCTTGAGTTTACTCATTTACAACTCTATTCTTCAATAAACCCCATTCTTCAGTAAGTACAAACATTTCAGGAAGGATTCCTGTTCCCTGAGTACCAGACTAAAGGTTAAGGACCTTGCCTAGGCAGGTTGTTGAGACTTTAAAATCGGTGGAGAATTGCTGTTAAAGGGGAATTAATACCAATATAAATGGAGAGGGAAATGGAGAGAGGATAAATAAGCCTCCAGATCTCTGCTCACTGTGAAAACAGAAAAGACCAGCTTAAACTATATAAACTTACATTTTCAGTGCTTTCAGATGACATGGTGTGTCTATACTCTCTTACCACTCACACCTCTAAAATTCCTGGGCTTTTCTGTTGTTTTATTGTTGTTGTTTGGTTTTGTTTTTTACTGACTTTCAACTGTTAAAAAAAACCCAACACAACTGTCCTTTTCATATTCAGGATCTGTATAAATACCATTATTTTATAAAACCCCTATGAGACTATTTTCTCCTTTATGACTCCTATTTTGTCCTAATCAGTTTCTCTAACATGTTTTTACAATCTACTATTTTCAAAGTGCAAAATGCCTGGGGCCACACACTTTGATTACACAAATAACAGTGGGACAATATTCTATAAACCCTCACTACTGAAATCTCCCTCTGAAATTGCTAGCAGAGTGAGTGTGTTGGTGTTTCAGATTAGGGTATTTTTAGTCAAATATACCTGGTAAAGAAAAAAAAGAAATGCCAAATATTTAATGCCTTCAGTTTGTGTTCATCTAAGCATTAACATGAAAAAGCAGAATGAAATTGCAAAAGTCTTAAGTCTTTCAAGTGTATCCAGTTAAAAGTTTAGATTTTGTTCATATTTCTTAAATATTGTTTTCTGACCCTTAAATTAGACTGACAAGCCTTCTAAGCAGAAAGTGTTAGAACTGTAAGTGAAACTTCTGTAAGAAGGTTTTAATTTTGTCTTTATTCTTGATACAAAAATGCATTTTAGGTTTTCAAATAGCAAATGATGGTTTAAATGGAATTTTCCTGAAATACTAAATTTCTATAATCCCATAATTAGCAACCTTATCACAGTTATCAACAAAGCTGAAATAGTCACTATTTAGCTTTAGGATGCACTGGAACTTTATGGATCTTCTGGCAAGTGCTATGATGAGTTAATAGATGATTTGCAAGGAAATGATTCATGTTAAGCGTTCATTTCACTTATAACAATATCATAAGAGATTACATTAGTATTGCTTCTAAACAATGGATAAATGCCATGCCTAACATTGCATGCAAGCCTGTTTAGAGTCATTTACAGGTGTGAATTGTTTGCTGGGATGAGCCTCCCACTGTGCAGCCCTTTTGTTGGCTGCAGGCTGCTTTACTGTGCAGGTGGTGAGTCACTGAAACAGGCTGGCCAAAGAAGTGGTTAATGTCTCTGGCAGTGTTCAAGGCCAGGTTGGACAGAGCCTCTAGTGACATGGTCTAGTGCTAGGCTAGCAGGAGAGTTGGAATTAGATGGTTTGGGTTGGAACCCAAACCATTTTATGATTCTATGATTCTATAATGCAAGAATTCTATCTGCAGAAGCTATAAAAAAATCTACAGCTATTGTATGGTAATACCTAAACTGCTAGGCTTATCCCCTCTCTGTGCCTCCTGTTTGGTCACATCCCTGCTCTCTACTTGCCCTAGATTCAGCAGTAGCAGTCATTTTTTCTCCTTCTTGATAGCTGGTGTAGTGCTGTTTTTTTGACTTTTGGCCTGGGAACAGCGCTGATAACACCAAAGTTTTCAGCTGTTGCTAAGTAATGTTCACTATGAGCAAGGACTTTCTGAGTCTCATGCTTCGCCAGGGAGGAGGGAAGCCGGAACGAAGCAGAGACAAGACACCTGACTCAAACTAGCCAAAGAGGTATTCCATGCCACAGCATATCATGCCCAGAATGTAAAAACTGGGGACAGGAACACGGAAGAGTTAGTGCATGACTCAGCCATTGTGTGGTGAGCAGTTGTATTCTCTTCCCTTGTATTTCCCTTGTCATTATTATTGGTGGTAGCAGTAGTGATTTGTTTATACCTTAGTTACTGGATTGTTCTTATATCAACCCATGGGAGTTCTTTTGCTTCTCCTCCCCATCCCTCGGGAAGTGTGTGTGGGGTTGGGGGTGGGAGGAAGAGGGAGGGAGACTCCAGAGACTGTGGTTTTTCTGAATTGCAGCTGGGCTTAAACCAGGACAGTTCTTTTTGGTGGCCAATGTGGGACACAAAGGGTTGAGATAATGACAGGATTAATAGTCCCTCATCACAATGTTGATATATTGGCTCTCAATGTTGTTGCTCTTTATCTCACAGGTTCAGTACGTGGTACCATACTTATAGCTGGTATTTGCTATTTTATTGTTTATCAGATAGGGAGTTTGAGCTAAGGTTCTTATCTCATTCTTCTTTATGATAATGACTTGTAATACAATAGACTCATTGATCACAAAACTGATTGGCTTTCGTTCCCAGTGTGGTCACCGCCTCTATACTTTAGGAGGTATATAATAGAAGCGCTTAGCAATTACACATCTTATTTCACCTCTTTGGGTGGTCAACCTCTAAAAGAGACATTCCCTTATGTTCCTGGACCCCCCACCATCAGACAGTTTACAACATCATTTGAGAGTTTTGAAGGTTTTGAATGGCCTGTAGGTACCCTTGAGATCTGTTTGCTGATTATGATGGGGATCACCATGTTGGTGCACATACAAGAGTATGTTTTACCCATGACCATTCTGTCTGGTCCCAAGAGTTAAGCAGAGAAGCATTTGGGCCTTGTCTGGGGCAGATGATGATGTAGGAGGACCAAGACATTTTCCCTGAGACTGGGCAGTCATGAGTGGCAGGGGGTGTGGGACAGTATGGGCAAGTATGTAGTCCACTGGGCTCCTCCACTGCTTTGGAAGCATTGGAGATGGAAGGCAGCTGAATGGAGACCCCAAAGACAAGCTGCAGAAACTGTTGAAGGGGAGGGTGTTGCGGAGGATCAATGGGCAGCACACACACTGATTAATATAATCAAGTGCTGACAGTTTATTTTAACATGAGTACTGCTTTTATAGAGCGTGTTTCAAGAACGGGAACATTCGGTAGCACATAATTGGTTAATATTTCTTAGCAAAGTGCTAGTAACAGCTAAATGATTGGTTAACTATTACAGTATATGAGACCAAGATTGTAGTAATAACAACAGAGGGTTCCAAGGTCATAGTTATCAGTTCCTTTGTGCTCATCCTACTCTGCAGTCATCTGTGCCAACTTTCTCAAAACTTTCTGCACGTATACATTCTCTATTAACCTCCAAACATCCTTTAGTAACCTTCAAGCAAGGCCTCAAAGCCTTCAGCTAACTACTTCATAAATGTCAAATAGTTGTCTGGATTGGTCACATGTCCATGTTCTTCTAGATACATTCTCACAGGAGGGTGAAGTGTTTTGAGCCTCGTGGGCCCATGACACTTCAGGCCATCAGGGCAGAGATGCAGCATACAGATGGACTTATGGTCAAGGGGTGGACTTAGTAATGGACACTATTGCCAAGATTATTCATGAGTATGGACACTGCACACAGCCTCCTCTGCCCTGAAAGACTGTTACAAGAGGTGGAGCAAGACATCATGGACCAGATGGACTCAGCAGCTTTATAGGGATTGATCCATGCACTAAGGAATGATCTCTCTCTCTCTGTGGATGCAAATGTATATGTATATGTATGAGATAAGAGTGATGGTATATAAAAAATGTGGGATCTGAGCATGACGTGAGTGGTATGGAATAAGGGGTGGATACTGCTCTGGGTTCAGCAGTAGCAGTAATAATTTTTTTCTCCATCTTAGCAGCTGGTGCAGTGCTGTGGTTTTGACTTTTGGCCTGGGAATAGCACGGATAACGCCAATGTTTTCAGTTGCTACTAAGTAATGTTCACTGTGACCAAGGACTTTCTGAGTCTCATGCTCTGCCAGGGAGGAGGGGAAGATGAGAGGAAGCAGAGACAGAACACCTGATCCAAACTAGCCAAAGATGTATTCCATACCACAGCACATCATGCCCAGGATGTAAAAACTGGGTCAGAACAGTTAGTTCACAGCTTGGTTGTCGTGTGGTGAGCAGTTGTATTCTCTTCCCTTGTATTTCCCTTGTCATTATTATAATTGGTGGTAGCAGTTGTGATTTGCGTTATACTTTAGTTACTGGATTGTTCTAATCTCAACCTGTGGCAGTTGCAATCTTTTGATTCTCCTCCCCATCCCTCCGAGGGCGGGGGGGGGGGGGGAAGGAAAGGGAAGGGAGACGCCAGAGGCTGTGTGGTTTTTCTGAGTTACAGCTGGACTTAAACCACAACAGTGCTGCTGTCCAGTAGAAGTGGGTACATACTCTGCAGCAAGTGTAGGTTCCTTCACATGGGAAGGAGGAACCCCAAATACCAGTTTGGGGACTTGAACTACTATAGAGAGCAATTCAGCTGAGAAGGACATGGGAGTGTTGGTAGATGTCAAGTTGACCATGAGCCGGCCCTTCCAGCCAGGAGGGACAAGAATATCCTGGTGTGCATCAGGAGTAGTGAAGCAGCAGGTTGAGGGAGGTGATTCCTCTCACGCTACTTGACCCTGATGAAGTCATATCTGGAACACCGTGTTCAGTTCTGGGTCCTCAGTACAAGACAGACAAGAAACTACTGTAGAAGGTCCAGCAGAGCCCACAAGGATGATCAGGAGTCTGGAGAACCTCTCTTGTGAGGAGAGATTGTGGGAGATGGATACAAGAAGTTTCACCTCAACATGAGGAAGAACATCTTTCAACTGAGGGTGGCAGAGCACGGAAACAGACTGCCTAGGATGGTTGAAGAGTGCCACTCTCTGGAGACATTCCAAAACTACCTGGGCATTTTCCATCATTCTCTGGGTGACCCTGCCTTGGCAAGGGGTTGGACAGGATGATCGCAGTCGACAGAGAGTTTGTGGGTCAGGGTTAAAAGGAGAACAGTGATGGGAGACATCATAGTGGGGATTTGCTATAGACCACCTGACCAAGAGGACTCGATGGTTGAAGAGCTCTATAGACAGATAGGAACAGCCTCACGCTCGCAGGCCCTTGTTCTCATGGGGGACTACAATCACTCTGATATCTGCTGGAGGGACAGCACAGCCCGGCCTAACAATCCAGGAAGTTCCTCTGTTGTGTGGAAGAAAACCTCCTTCTGCAAATAATAGAGCAGCAGATGAGGAGAGGTGCCATGCTTGACCCAGGGAAGGGTTGGCTGGAAATATGACGCACCAGGGTAGCCTTGATTGCAGCGATCATGAAATGGTCAAATTCGAGATCCTTAGAACAGTGAGAAGGGTGTGCAGCAAACTCACTGCCCTGGACTTCAAGAGAGCAAACTTCGGTCTCTTCAGGAGCCTGCTCAGTAAGATTCCATGGGATATAGCCTTAGAGGGCAGGGGGGGCCAAGACTCTCAGCTGATATTCAAGGATCACAGGCTGCAAGCTCAGGAGCCATACATCCCTACTAGAAGGAAGTACTGCAGAAAGGCCAGGAGACCTCCTCGGATGGACAAGGAGCTGCTGAGGAAAATTTGAAGGAAAAAAGAGGCTTACAAAAGGTGGAAGCAAGGACAGGTGGTCTGGGAAGAATACAGGGATGTTGTGCACGGAACTAGGGACCAGGTTAGGAAAACTAAGGCCCAGTTAGAATTAAACTTGTCTAGGGAAGTTAAGGAAAACAGAAAGGGATTCTATAGGTACATTGCAAATAAAAGACAGGCTAGGGACAACGTGGGCCCTCTTCACAAGCCATCAGGAGAACTGGCTACCATGGATATGGAGAAGACTGAGGTTCTTAATGATTTCTTTGCCTCAGTCTTCACTGCAAAAACGTTCTGATCATATCAGCCAAGTCTTGGAAGGCAGATGCATGGACAGTGAGAATGAAGACCCTAGGCCCACTGTAGGAGAGGATCTGGTTTGAGACCATCTTAGGAACCTGCATGTATACAAGTCCATGGGACCTGACGAAATCCATCTGCAGGTCCTGAAGGAGCTGGCAAATGGATTTTCTAAGCTGCTGTCCATCATATTTGAAAAATCTTGGCAGTCAGGAGAAGTTCCAGATGATTGAAAAAGGGAAATATAATGCCCATTTTCAAGAAAGGGAAAATGGGTGAGTCGGGGAACTACGGACCAGTCAGCCTCACCTCTGAGCCTGGCAAAATCCTGGAGCAGATTCTCCTGGAAGGCATTCTAAGGCACATGAGCAGCAACAAGTTGGTTGGTGACAGCCAGAATGGCTTCACTAAGGAGAAATCCTATCTGACCAATTTGGTGGCTTTCTGTGACACGGCTATGAAATTGATGGACAGGGGTAGAGCAGTTGATGTCATAAACCTTGACTTGTGCAAAGCATTTGACAGTCTCACATGACATCCTTGTCTGTAAGTTGGAGAGACATCCATTTGATAGGTGGACCACTCAGTGGATAAAGAACTGGCTGGATGGCTGCACACAGTTTTGTGCTGAATGGCTCAATATCCATCTGGAGATCAGTAATGAGTGGTGTCCCTCAAGGATGGGTGTTGAGACCGGTCTTGTTCAACATCTTTGTCAGTGACATGGACAGTGGGATTGAGCGCGCCCTCAGCAAGTTTGCAGATGACACCAAGCTCTGTGACTCGGTTGATAAGTCAGAGGGAAGGAATGCCATACAGAGGAACCTTGACAAGCTTGTGAGGTGGGCTGATGACAACCTCATGAAGTTTAACCATGCCAGGTGCAAGGTCCTCCACCTAGGTTGGAGAAATCCCAGGCACAGCTACAGGTTGGGAGGAGATGAGATTCAGAGCAGCCCTGAGGAGAAGAACTTGGGAGTGTTGGTTGATGAGAAAATGAACATGAGCCGGCAGTGTGCTCTTGCAGCCCAGAAAGCCAACTGCATCCTGGGCTGCATCAAAAGGAGTGAGACCAACAAATCGAGGGAGGTGATTCTGCCCCTCTACTCTGCTCACGTGAGTCCTCACTTGGAATACTGTGTGCAGTTCTGGTGTCCTGACCATAAAAGGACATGGAAGTGTTGGAACAAGTGCAGAGGAGGGCCACGAGGATGAGGGGACTGGAGCACCTCCCCCATGAAGATAGGATGATAGAGTTGTGTCTGTTCAGCCTGGAGAAGAGAAGGTTATATGGAGACCTTATAGCAGCCTTCCAATAGCTGAAGGGGGCCTATAGGGATGCTGGGGAGGGACTCTTCATGAGGGACTGTAGTGACAGGACAAGGGGTAACGAGTTCAAACTTAAACAGGGAAAATTGAGATTTGACCTGAGGAAGCAATTCTTTACTGTGAGGGTGGTGAGGCACTGGAATGTGTTGCCCAGGGAAGTTGTGAATGCTCCATCGCTGGCAGTGTTCAAGGCTGGGTTGGTCATAGCCTTGGGTAGCATGGCTTAGTGGGAGATGTCCCTGCCCATGACAGAGGAGTTGGAACTAGATGATCTTAAGGTCCTTTCCAACCCTAACTATTCTATGGTTCTGTGATCTCCAGAGGTCCTTCCCAACCCTAATGGTTCTGTGACTCCAGTTATTGCAGAAGAGATATATGCATATATTTGTGGGGATCACCATGAGGAAATATTCTATAAAATTCTTTCATTGGCTGAATTTTTTTCAGAGCAGATCATCTGTAGTTAAACTCTTACTGAACATTTCAAAATGTTTAGGCAGTCAATAACTTGCTCATTACTTTTTTTCCAATCTCATGATATCATTTGTTTAATTACCACAATTAAGAAAAAACTGCCATGAAAAATACAGAAAGATAGGTTTGTTTTAAACAGAATGGGCTGCTTTTGTATTTATTTCTATATTGATTGGATATAAGGAAGAAATTCTTTATTGTAAGGCTTGTGAGGCAGTGGAATGGGTTGTCCAAGGAAGTTGTGAATGCTCCATCGCTGGCAGTGTTCAAGGCCAGGTGGGTCAGAATCTTGAGTGGCATGGTTTAGTGGGAAGTGTTCCTGCCCAAGGTATGGGGATTGGAACTAAATGATCTTGACGTCCTTTCCAACCCTAAGTATTATATGATTCTCTGATTCTATGGTAAATCTGATAAACATTTTGCTGGGTTTTCAGATTTTGAAAGGGAAAATGTGTGTTTGGTTTTGTGCTGTGTAAAAAGTGCACCCTACATAATGAAAACACTGACATTAAGCAAAAATATCCTGCATTTCATTGTCATAATGTTACATATTGCATTTTCATATCAGTGTATGCTACTACTTATTTTTAAATCTCATTCTCAAATGTTATTCTCATTTCCTCATCCTGTTTAAATCCCACTACACTCTGGAAGATGGGATAAAAGTTTTTGCCAAATACAGTTATAGGAAATGAAAACGGAGAGGGCAATTTTATCTTTCATAAAGAGCTTCTTCCAGGTATTTGATAACGTCTTTCTGTCTGTCATAATATGTTGCTACTAAGACTGGACACATCTACTGGCAAGTGATTAATAGCTCAATATAGAATATGATATTCAGGAATAGTAGAAATATGCTGTCTGGAATGCATCTCTGTAAAGATTGAAAATCCTTTGGAAAACCTCAGTAAGTTACCAGATTGTAGTCATATTTGTAAATAAACAGACTTATTTGTGTAATATTTCAGCAGTGTATGAAGTTTATTTTAGCTACAGATCTAAAGAACAGCTTTAGGGCTGAGGAGTGACTATATAAATATAAACACTGAGACAAGCAATGCAGATTTCATCTCTATATCACAAGAGCACGCACTGTATCATTACCAAGCAACAAGTTCTATTTACAAGACTGGGGGGGGGTTTGTTGTTGTTTGGGATTTCATGGTGTTTTGGTTTTTTTTTTTTTTTTTGGTAAAGACCTTAAGAAATTATGGTGTTTTCTATTTTTTAATTAAGAGCTCTCTCCTATCTGTACTGGACAGAAAAAAAAATTCTGAATAATTTCTTGGCAAGACCATTCTTTAAAGTTGCTTTGTTGTACTAGGGTAATCAAGTGTCCTATTTCAACTTAAGCTGATTTACTGGGACAAGCAGAATTATTGATTGTAGGAAGAGAAACATAATATTTTCCAGTATTTTGAACATAAATCAATTTAACTTTAGAATGTGTTCTGAATGAATTTTAGTTTGGGGGAGGTTTTTTTTTTCTGTACTATGTCAGGGTTGTATTCTCTAACAAATTTATATTTCAGACATTGAGTCCTGTAAGCGTCACTACTGAATGCTATGGAAATACTCTGATCTCAGTAGGATTGTTTTCATGATTGCTATTTATTAAAAATTTAATGTAAGTTTTCAGAAGCACAGTTGGCCTTTGCAGCATTCCATAGCCATTTCAGAGTCTAGAAAACTGCGTAGAGGAGTGTATGTGTTTGACAGAAAGTGAGTGGTGATAAGAATAAGGGGAAAGTAGTCTAGGTGCCAAGCCTTTAACAAATCAGTTCAGATTATACTTCATACAGAGTGAAGGCATTTACCAAGTTCTTAAAACTCTTAGTCTGGAATACCCCATATGTGCCTCTAATCTGCCTGCAAAACTGCTCCCGGCACATTAGCTTCCTAGGCTTCCTGCTGCAAATGCCTTGCCAAGGCATGTAGATACCTCAATACATTATGTCACAAAATGCTAGTGTTACAGGAGAACCCTGAGGGCAAGAAAGCCTGAGAATAAAATTAAAACTGAAAGGTAGCCCTAGAACTGAAAGGTCTGAACAAACAGTAAAGGACCTGTAAAAGCTCAGAAGAGAATTGATTTACTTTTCTTCCTCAGTCTTCTCTTTTTCTTCCAGAATGCGTATTGGTATATGTCTAATGAAAAATTCTAGCACTCAGAGGAAGTCAATGATGGGAGTCTATATGAGACAAGATGGGCCATGATATACCTTTTTCTTAGGTAGGTTTATTGGTTTATTGACTCAGGACTTACTTGGTTATTGCCGTGAGGGAAATTAATATTTAAAAAAGATGAAAAATTATGATGTAGTCATATCTAGATGTGTTCCATAACAAACAGGCTGTCAGATATTGTCGTGGTTTAAGCGCAGCCGACAACTCAGCAATGTAGACCTCACTCACTCTGAACCCCCCCCCCCGCCCTTTGTCCCCTCTGCTC
>JASSUY010032310.1:3960-14151 GCA_032466535.1 Forpus xanthops
CTGAGGAAGAAATTCTTTAGTGTAAGGGTGCTGAGGCACTGGAATGGGTTGCTGAGGGAAGTTGTGAATGCTCCATCACTGGAGGTGTTCAAGGCCGGGTTGGACATAGCCTTGGGTGGCAAGGTTTAGTGAAAGGTGTCCCTGCCCATGGGAAGGATGGTTGGAATTAGATGATCTTGAGGTTCTTTCCAAGCCTTACTCTTCTATGATTCTATGATCTTTAATCTTCTGGTATAACCATAAATATGCCTTAGTATTATTCCCATTTAAGAGGACATTTTATATAAATCTAGGTTAGAGAAAATGTAAGAAGCTTGTTCTGCTTTTGGCATTAAGAAGAAAGTACCTTGAACTACTGTTAGACACTGCTTGCACACAAAAGTGAATGACACTTGAAAAAGATATCTCTGGATTTCTGAACAACTACAAATTATTGTATGTTATTTGGTGACTTTAGTGGCAAAATAAATATATTATCTGTAATAGTCCATAGATTTGTATTATACTTTGTACTTCTACAAAAAAGTGATGTGAAATGTAAGGGAAATTAAGAGTTTAATTTTGCCTGGCTTACATATCTGGAATTTAACCTTTGTCCATCATGACTGGGGAAAAGGAGGCACAAGAAGTTAATTAAGGTCCACCTTTAGCAACAAAATATGTCATCTGCTTTCCTTTCCAGAATCCAGATGATATTCAGTAGAATTCCATGCTGTACAGCTTACATTTTAAGAATCCAGAGCAGGAAAGTTTTGAAAATTTGCTGTAGCCAAAAAAAAAAATGGCTATTGTTGACGGAGGGTTGAATATTTCCGAAATATATATGAGCATGAAAATAGATGGTTTGATATTTCCTTGACAACTAGTGTAATCTTTAATTAAAAATATCCTGTTTGTTGGTAACACAGATTTGTGCATATGAATTTTGTAGATAACCATTTCCTATTAGCCTGGAAATGGCATAAAGCTAACTTTATTGACACTTTAATAGGATATGTCTCACCTAACTTTGGGTATATGAAAATTACATATTTAGCCTAAGGTGGTTGTCTAGACAGCTCTTTAGTTAGTGGGGACATTTTCAGAGTGTGAGTCATTATAACCAGAAATAAATTTCTAATCCAGAATAGGATTTATTTCTCACTGGGTGCGCTCATTTCTCTCTACAGGTTGGAGGATAATGACAAGCCCGAACTAGGTACATAGTTAATTGAAATAGATCCTACCACTAAAGGAAGAAAACTCACATCTACTTAAATTAAAGGAGAGGATGATATTTTAACATAATTGACTGACCTTCCAAACTTACTTTGAATATTGCCTTGAGATATTTGTTCACCACACTCCCTTTTAAAACTGTTCCATGTTTATGTATTTATTGACCACTGAAAATTAAATTCTGTCCTGGATTAAACAGAAAGTAGGATCTGCAGCTGCTGTAAACTGGAACTACTTAATGATGGAGATGCAGAACTTCTGCACTAGCAGATGCTGCGTAGAACGCTCCCATTACTAGTCAGGTGATGAAATCCAAGCCCATTAATTTAAAAGCAAGTAACATTTTAGCAATGGAGTCTATTCCATTATCCCCGGTTTCCACCACAGAAGAAAAAAGTCCTTCAAAATAGACCCTAAACAATGTTAAGTTATACTCAGTCCTTTCCCACTGTGAAACAGAAGCTCAAAGAGCAGCAATGCTTTGGAAGAGATTAGAACTGAGAAGAAATCTTGGCTAATAACACATTGACTTTGTTTCAAGTCTCTTGATCCTTTCTCTCCACTGTATTAAGAAGGACATAAAGGAGGAAAATTGAGGGACCCCATTTTCCATCCCTGACTCCTGGGCCTGCTCTGTACCAAACTTTGTGTAGCATAGTTTAACCTTGGGCCTGAAATGATCTGTGCTAGTTGTTAATAGGCAATAATAGTTTGTAAACCAGTCAGAAACTACATTAGCATTGTAGCTTTCCAATATCTCTTCACATAAAGCAAGTAGCTTGCAGAAAAATTAAGTAAGAAGTTGCATACATATATTTCATATAGTTATATATCTGTATGATGCTGAGAACATAGGTGGAATAGAACAGAGAATATGTTTTATATTTTATCCACATCTGTTGTAATTTCTCTTAAATTGAAACACCTTAAAATGCATTTATAATACACACTTGCTCCTGTATGAATTCTTTTATTCAAAATAACAACATGGACTAAGAAAGGCAGATCTCACTCATGTTGTACCATAGAACATTAAGAGCTGTTACCTCATTCAGATAATAAGGGATATTTTTTATATCCTATTAAAAATTATATTCAGTCACACAGTTGTCTTTTCCTCTATCTGAAAAAAAGTTGGCCTTGTCAGGTGAAAGAAAGGATAATACAGAGAGCAACAAGGCACTTACCTCCTGTTAGCACTTCAGATCCAAAGGAAGAGTGCTCAGTGACCCCTGGCTCCTTGCTTTAATTCTTGTTTTCCCATAGAGAAACAAGTAATGTTTATGTTGTCCTCCAAATTTATGTTTTGTTTTTATGATGAAAATGAGATTACTTGGATTTGGAACACAGGGCTTATCAACTGCAGTACAGGCTGTGAAGCAGAACCTCATGGAGACACTGTTCTATCCACATATGCAGAATCAGCTTTGCAGGACTGCTCTAATTCTATCTGGGTTTTCTTTTGGTTTGGGTTTTCATGTGTGTGTGGTTTTAGGTTTTTTTTTTTTTTTTTTTTTGTCTCAGTGGACCATATTTTGCAAACTTTTCTGCCTTTGCCTGATGTGTCAAAATCCAGACACTATGTACTAATTGCTGTGATTATGACATTAAAAATCAAATTTCTGACTGCTCAGCTGCAGTAAGGTTGGCTCCATGGATGAAGGATCATAATCACTAGTGGATGAAGGATACATAAAAGGTTTGAAGGTAGTGTCATATTTTTTTCCATAAGTGTCATAGTGTTTCCTCATAATTAAATGTGTTGGGTGTTCCTTTGGAAAAAGCAGGCTTTACTTGCAGTTAGTTTTTATACATTTGGAACAAAAAATAGCATTGATTGATTTCCTTTGACTGGCAGAAGAGCTTTAAAGGTGAAATGTGATGACAATACCATCCCTTCCCTTCCCTTCCCTTCCCTTCCCTTCCCTTCCCTTCCCTTCCCTTCCCTTCCCTTCCCTTCCCTTCCATCTTTTAAGTGGAATTTCTTGATCCTCATTTGAACACTGCCCCACAGGGATGTTGGTGTTTGTACATAATAATGAGTTGCAAGCTGTACTAGAGAAAGTCTTAGAATAGAAGGAAAACAGGCTATAAATGAAAAAGAGGAAATTCTACTTGAAATGCAAGATAACATAGTGGGTCGTTTTTGCTGCTGTTTGAAATGTATTTAAATAATCTTAGGCTGAATAAATAAAAAATATAGGAGAGAAAATGTGGAGACACAGACATATACATGGGTACCCTATAAAAGATATTTTTACAAAAGAACTTTTGTATTTATTTCTTTATGTTTGAAATGGTGCCATAAGTGAATGATCAGAGGAAAGAATTTCAAGAGAGATGAGATCTAAGAGGAGTGTTGCTGGAACTGATCCAGAAGCTGGCCTGCAGGTTTCTTCTTTTGACCCACATTCTTTTATAATATGATACAATAATATTGATCATACTTCAGCTTTCATAGTAAGACTGAGAACATAGAACCAGACTGGAGTCAGTGAAATAATGACAGAAATATTCAAAATCCTTCAACATAAGAACATGAGGGATAATAGGGAGAGTCCTGCAGGACTTTTGCCATGGAATTCAGCGGTCATTGTAGCTGGCCCAGCTGAACTGAAGATGATAGCATTGTTTTAAACATTTTCAGAGAAACAGTTATATATCTGCTGAAAAGAGATGCTGTGCTCAGTGATTATGTTGTGTCCTGCTGCACGTTGGAATTGTGTGTAATGCGCTTACTCTTTGATTTCAGAGTCAGTGGAGTTATTCTGAGGGTTCCTCCTGGGTAGCAGGGCAGCATTTGACCCCTTACCATCATTCTTCTTCTGGCTGTCAGCTTTCCCTGCAGCACACCACACTGGTTGTAAATGGAGTCTGGCTAATAACTGTCCTAGAAAGCTAATCAGTGGATGGCAGCGTGGAAACGTGTTTCTTCTGTCTTGTTTCATATTCCAGTGGTGAAAAAAAAAAGAAAAAAAAGGCATGTACTGTTTGTATTACTGAAATGATGGGCATGAAATGGAATTGTGTAAGTAACTGTGATTCTGTTCTTTCCTTCTAGTTATTAGAAGTGAAATACATATATATATATCTGCATATAAATATACACACACACACATATATTACATTCTGAGGAGAGATAGAAAGGACTTAGAGAAAGGTCAAGGTAATTCAATTCCAGTAAGTTAAATTTGAGAAAAAGCCAGCAGTGAACAAACATCTATATACATGCTCCTGAATGTCATCCTGTTCTGCATAGGGCTGCGTGGTTGCACTGCATAATCTGATCTCCATATTTCTCCTTCCCCCAGCAAATCCACCCTTGATATGGCACACATAGAGAAATACACAGAAATATGATCAGCCTAATGTTTTATTATGTTTACACAAATCCACATAATTTCTGTATTACCTGTATTAACCCCTTCCCAACTGATTATATAAAAAGGAAATAAATAAAAAAAAAAAAAAAAAGAAAGAGGAAAAGAAAAAGGAAAAGAAAAAAGGAAAAGAAAAAAGAAAAAGGAAAAGAAAACAGAAAAAAAAGGAAAAAATAAAAAGGAAAGAAAAAGAAAAAGAAAGAAAAAGAAGAAAAGAAAAAGAAAAGAGAGAAAAAGGAAAAGGGAAAGGAAAAGAGAAAAAATCAAAAAGAAAGTAAGTAAAGGTGGTGAGAGGGTAGGAAAGGCTCTGTGAATATGCCACTGACACATGGGTACTGAGCTCCCTGTCACTGCATTAAGGCCCACCTGAGCCCATCACCACACATCTAAACCCCTTTTGGAAAAGAAGCCGTATCTGGAAAATGCCCCTTGGTAGATAATGAACTTGATGGGTTTACCAAAATGATTTTGCCAAGCAAAAGCAATCCCTTGTCCTCAATGTCCCGATTTACCTTGAAAAATTAATTCAGTAAAGGAATTCTATCCATCAGGCATAGAACTGCATATTTTGTGATGTATAGCAGCTAGACCAAAATACTGGAGCATGGATTTGATGGCTATTAGAGTAATAGCAAAGTGAAGAACCTAGCAGGGTTAGGAAGGGGAATAGGAATACAGAAGTAAAAGGAATTGTACTTTTGTAGAATGAAGTGTGACTTAAATTATGATCATATTTGTAGGTAGCATCTTTAGTGACACAAAGGTAACACAATGCTCAGAAACATGCCCACTTTTTGTTTAACTTTGTTATTAATTTCACGTTGCTGGCTTGCTTCTTTGTATGGGTATTTTTTTCTCCAATTAGTTTGGATGACCATAGCGTTCTGCAGTACTAATGCTGGTGAGTTCAGTCATACCTTGCCAACCACAATTGTTAAGAGTTTATTTTATAGTTATCTGACACTTGCTGAGTCTTTCTTCTGTCAGATCACTACTCTTACGAAAAATAGATAATTTTTTTCTCAGTGAAGCTCTTCTTCCTTAGAAGATAATTTGATAAATGTACAGCTTTGGAGCTTTCTTTTGTGATTTTGTGATCAAAAAAAAAAAAAAAAAAAGAAAAAATAATGTAACTCTGATTGTGGGGACGTAGGCATGGAGCCCGTTTCAGGTCAGGAAACGAAATTGTTTATTATCTGAAGGTCCAGGGTTGATATAGGTTCTACAAAGTACCCGTGTGTATGAGCAGCTAATACAATTGTTCGCTGTCAACACCCATGTGGGTATCTTCACTTCATTGGTTGTCTTGCTTCTTGCTATTGTCCCCTCATTGGATACCGGTTCCTCGCTTCTTTCTTTCTTCTTATCTTGCCTACTTCTCCCTGTAATACTCCCAAAACTTTCCCAGCAACATTCCTCTACTATCTCAAAGCTTTCCCAGCAACTAGTCTAGCTCAGAAATCCTTTACAACAAGGTTTACACCCACATCTGATGATATATTTTGATTTTATACATAATTCCTGGTTACTTATTAATGCTTTTGGAAATACTTCATTTGATTTGAAAGACTGAGGTTTTCAGATCAGCCCTATTTTTTATTTAATTTCTGAGGAGTCTTGTGTACCTGTCTTTCAGTCCCTGAATACAACAGAGAATACAACTGAATATTATAAACTCTTGTAGATTTTTTTTTTTTTTTTTAACAATACAAATACTTGTGCACCAGAATGATGTGAAGGAGCTTGATGTGCCTGCCACTGGGCATGTTACTTGACAAGCTGCAAGCACCTCTGTTTGATAGTGAAGAAAATGCAATGAGATTCTACAAGAATAATCCAGTCCGATTATAAGCATAGGGAAAATAGCATTTTATAGCTTAGGAAAGAGAAGGCTCAGAAGGAACATGATCACAGTCTATAAATGCTGTCAAGGTAACAACGAAAATGAATGAAAGGAATTACACTGTCTCAGAAGATGGCATGGCAAGAAGTGATGGCCTAAAAATAGTAAAGGAAAAAGCTTAAGTTAGACACTAAGAAAAAGTCTTTAACAACTAGAACTATTGGGCAGTGTGAGAATCACAGGGCGATGGTAGTCAAGTCATCAACACCATGGGGTGTATCCAAGAATAAAGATTACTTTTAATGCTTGTAATAAAGAAATGCAGCAGAAAGTGGAGTAGCAGACCAAAAAAAGTATTCACATTTTTTGTAACTGAATTTGTAAGGTTATGATTTTTCACAAATATAACCTCTGTATATTTAGAACTTGGAAATCTGTTTTGAAAAAAGAAATACCTTCTTTCTATTTGTTATTGATTGAAGTCAACTTCATTTAGGACAAATAATCTGATTATATTTTTAATACTTTTTGAGGGAAAATATATTAAGATTTCTGACTCTAAATATTTGGACCTAAGTAGACAATGTCTTTAGTATTTGGACCATGATATTGAATAGGAGCAAATTACGGATGTCGTAATAAATGCCTACATTTTTTTTCTGCTGATATGACACATTAAAATACAGATTATAATTATCTAGAGTAAATAACAGGATTGCAAGTTATTGGAATGAACTGATTGTTAATAAAGAAAAGTTGTCAAGTGTTCATGTTTCCAGAGATACATAAAATGAATCTTCCACTGGTGAATCCATGAAGGCATAAAGTGAAATTATGTATTCTTCTCAGAAATAGCAGCTGAGGACTTGATGGATGACTATAAAAAAGACTGGAAAAAATCTTTTACAGAGCAGCTCAAGATTGCCATGACATGGCGGTGTCTGTACCTGTTATAATGTCAATATTGTCAAAATTACACCTTGGTGTCTTACCTTCTTTGTATTCAGGAAGTTCTTGGGATACACAGATTATTTGCTTTTGATGACAATGTGCCTCACTCTGATAGTCCCCAGGAGGTATATAGAAAGTATGTCTTCTTTTCTCCTTTTTCCTTCCACTCATTCTCCAGGAACCCAGTAGAAATATTGAAATTACTCATAACCATTTCAGTGGCCTATGAGATCTAGTGTTAGAGTACAAGTAAAGCTTTGGAGCCAAATCTAACCTTGGATTTCTTTGTACATAACTTGAGGTAACTTAAGATTTTCTTTCTGGAGTCCCAGCTGCAGAGATATTTCAATCTGCAAAATAAAAGCAATAAATACAGATGCTCAACTCTATTTTTTTAGGACACAAACTACAATGACTCTTAAGGGCATCTACAGACCCTAAGCAGACATAATACAGAATACATATTTCCTGTCAAAGACCTATTTCCTTCTTGGCAAAAAAGATCTGGGATTCTGAGGAACTGTGTTTGTGCTCTAAGGACAACTGAATGCTCTAATTGGAATATAATGGTTCTGGTCTGTTTTGATGTGTTTGCAGTTGGCCTGTTATGTTGTACTATGGCACAAGCAATCCAAGAGGTTTCTCGACTGTGTGGAGGACAAATTACTTCTGGTAGCATTAGAGGAGCCAACAAAGAGAGATGCCATGCTTGACCTTGTGCTCACCAACAGGGAAGGGCTGGTTGGAAATGTGATGCTCCAGGGCAGCTTTGGTTGCAGCAATCACGGGATGGTCGAATTTGAGATCCTTGGGACAGTGAGAAGGGTGTGCAGCAAGCTCACTGCCCTGGATTTCAAGAGAGCAGAATTTTGGCCTATTCAGGGACCTGCTTAGTGAGGTTCCATGGGACATAGCCCTAGAGGGCAGGGGAACCCAAGGCTGTTGGTTGATATTCAAGGATCACCTACTACAAGCTCAAGAGCAATACATCCCAACTAGAAGGAAGTGGTGCAGGAGGGCCAGGAGACCTCCTTGGACGGACAAGGAGCTACTGAGGAAAATTTGAAGGAAAAAAGAGGATTATAAAAGGTGGAAGCAAGGACAGGCGGCCTGGGAAGAATACAGGGATGTTGTGCGAGAAGCTAGGGACCAGGTTAGGAGAGCTAAGGGCCAGTGAGAATTAAACTTGGCTAGGGATGTTAAGGAAAACAGGAAGGGATTCTATAGGCACATTGCAAATAAAAGGCTAGGGAGAAAGTGGGCCCTCTCCAGAAGCTATCAGGAGAACTGCCTACCATGGATTTGGAGGAGGCTGAGGTACTTAATGACTTCTTTGCCTCAGCCTTCACTGGCAAATGCTCTGACCACACCACCCAAGTCTTGGAAGGCAGATGCAGGAACTGTGAGAATGAAGACCTTGGGCCCACTGTAGGAGAGGATTTGGTTTGAGACCATGTTAAGAACCTGAATGTACACAAGTCCATGGGACCTGATGAAATCCATCCGCTGGACCTGAAGGAGCTGGCAAATGAAGTTGCTAAGCTTCATTGAAGTTTTTAAGTCCATCGTATTTAAAAAATCATGTCAGTCAGATGAAGTTTCCAATGACTGGAAAAAGGGAAATATAAACCCCCCTTTCAAGAAGGCGAAAGTGAATGACCCGGGGGACTACAGACCAGTTAGCCACACATCTGTGCCTGGCAAAATCTTGGAGCAGATTCTCCTGGAAGGCATGCTGAGGTACTTGGTGACAGTGAGCATGGCTTCACTAAGGGGAAATCCTTCCTGACCAATTTGGTGGCCTTCTATGATGGGGTTATGGAACTGATAGAAGAAAGTAGAGCAGTTGATGTCATCTACCTGGACTTGTGCAAAACATTTGACACTGTCCCACACGACATCCTTGTCTTTAAGTTGGAGATTCATCAATTTGACAGGTGAACCACACAGTGGATAAAGAACTGGCTGGATGGCAGCAAGCAAAGAGTTGTGATCAATGGCTCAATGTCCAGTTGGAGACCAATAGCGAGTGGTGTCCCACAGGGATCACTATTGGGACCAGTCTTGTTCAACATCTTTGTCAGTGACATGCACAGTGGGATTGAGTGCACCCTCAGCAAGTTTGCTGATGACACCAAGCTGTGTGGTTCGGTTGATATACTGGAGGGAAGGAATGCCATCCAGAGGTACCTTGACACGCTTGTGAGGTGGGCTGATGCCAACCTGATGAAGATTAACCATGACAAGTACAAGGTCCTACAGCTGGGTCTGAGCAATCCCATGCACAGCTCCAGGTTGGGAAAAGCTGAGATTCAGAGCAGCCCTGAGGAGAAGGACTTGGGGGTGTTGATTGATGAGAAAATGAGTATGAGCCGACCGTGTGTGCTTGCAGGTCAGAAAGGCAACCGTATCCTGGGCTGCATCAAAAGGAACTTGACCAGCAGGTCGAGGGAGGTGGCCCTGCCACTCTACTATGCTCCTGTGAGACCTCACTTGGAATATTGTGTGCAGTTCTGGTGTCCTCAGCTTAAAAAGGACATGGAAGTGTTGGAACAAGGGCAGAAGAGGCCATGAGGATGATCAGGGGACTGGAGCACCTCCCCTATGAAGATAGGATGAGAGAGTTGTGGCTGTTCAGCCTGGAGAACAGAAGGCTGCATGGAGATCTCCTAGCAGCCTTCCAGTATCTGAAGGGGGGGGATCAGGGATGCTGGGGAGGGAGTCTTCATGAGGGACTGTAGTGAGAGGACAAGGGGTAACGGGTTCAAACTTAAACAGGGGAAGTTTAGATTGGATCTG
>JASSUY010032311.1:0-23269 GCA_032466535.1 Forpus xanthops
TCCAGGCTGAACAGCCCCAACTTTCTCATCCTATCTTCATACAGGAGGTGCTCCAGTCCCCTGATCATCCTCATGGCTTCCTCTGCACTTGTTCCAACAGTTCCATGTTTTCCAGAACTGCACACAATACTCCAAGTGAGGTCTCAGAAGAGCAGAGGGGCAGGATCACCTCCCTCAACCTGCTGTCACACTCCTTTTGATGCGGCCCAGGATACGGTTGGCTTTCTGGGCTGTGAGTTCACACTGCAGCCAGCTCGTGTTCATTTTCTCATCAACCAACACCCCCAAGTCCATTTCTGCAGGGCTGCTCTGAATCTCTTCTTTGCCCAACCTGCAGCTGTGCCTGGGATTGCTCTGACCCAGGTGTAGGACCTTGCACTTGGCATGGTTAAACTAAACAGGTTAATCTTTCATTTGAAATCATACCAGACTTCAGCCAGACTCGTGGAGTGAAGCTGCTTTTTTGCCTGTAGTACCTTGTAGGCTCCTAGTTTTCATCAATAAAAGATGTGTGAGGGATGAGGAGATGCAATGGAAGCAGTGAGGACCAGTGTACAGGGGCTGGAGTCTGGACTAACAGCAGGCTGGTTTAACACAGGGTGAGACAGTGAGGGTTAAAGCTTTACTCAGTCTGAACAAAGGACTTTCATTTCCTGCTTCCGAAGTCCTGAGGAATTCATACCCCTTGCTGTAAGTCAATCACACTGCTCCTGGATGGGAGAGACCTTAAAAGCTGGATTATCATCTGGTTTGGAGTGGCTGGAGGCAAGTGTGCCCAACAAGCTGCTGCCTTTGTGATCCAGCCCCAACTATGAGACCCGTGATGATCCCTGTGAGGACACTGACTTGGCTTTCCAGCCTCTGAGACAGCTGATGGCCCTCTGCACAGTGTCTGGGCACACCAAGAGGCTGAAGCAGCAGTCGCAGCAGGGGAAGCTCAGGGCCCTGGCCTCCTGCCTGTCTCTATTGTGACAGCAAATCCCTTTGCCGCACAGAGGTTGGTAACTGGATTCAGCACATGATGCTGTGGCATTCAGGAACTCACATCTCAGACTAGGCATGAGATTCCTGGGTTTCGGAGGAGGTTTAGGAGCATACAATTGTAGCAATACACAGTTCCTGGGAGGAGACGAGGCCTGACCCAAGCTGGTTTTGGTTTAAAGGTGGTGAAGGCCTGAACACATTGCCACGGGCTATGAAATCTCTTGCTCTGAGCAGCAAAAAAAAGCTTTCAGTTTCCCAACAGCTGTGATATGACTGGAAATGAGTGGAATTGTAATGAGGAGGAGATGGTCTGTGCTTTGAGATAACTGAGCCCTTCAGTTCATCTCCAGTGTAAAGAGGAACGCTCGAGTGTGGAGGTGATGCTGAACAGCTGCTCAGGAGTTTGTCCTGATGCCAGATGCCATAGAAGGCAGAAGGAGAGTTGACCGGTCCTTTGGCACGGTGAAACACACAATCATTCCTGGAATCGGGAGATAAATTCCAATGCAGGGAGCACACAGGCTGGTCCCCATGAGGCTCAGTGTCGGTTCAGTGTGTGCTCACATGTGCATGTGCTTGCTTTAACCCTGCAGCCTGTTTTCCCCCTGCTGCTGTGGGCTGTGGTTTGGAGGTCAGAAGGAGCATGGTTGGAGGCTGTATGAAGCAATGTGGTGGTGATGCTGTGCTCTGCTGTGTGAGCCAGGACACGTGGAGGGTCACAGCGCACGTGTGGCAGCCCCATGGATCTTAGAAGTGCAGGAGAGAGGATAGGAGGAAGGTAAAAGTCTCTCTTAGTTCCTATTTATGATAATGATGAGTGCATCCTAAAATGAACTTGGACTTAGCAGAGGGTAATTTGATTTGTGAATATGAATTAGCAAGGGATGCTTTTAGGAACTGCAAGGAAGGGTTTGGCTCAGGGACATTTGGTCAGCTCAGCTGTTCCTTTGATTTAGGAAATAGCATTCCAGCTTGGGAAATGTCTTAAGGTCTCTAAAATACACCAGCATGAACCAAATCCCACAGCTTCTGCTCTAGGAGCTTGACTTAAGCTGGGACACTAACGTGGTTGAGCAGGTTGTGATGAGCGCAGGTTCAGGTGACTGATTGCTATGGGGCAGATGTTCAGTGTTGTACAAATAACTGTTCAAGCCATTTGGTAACTAAAGTAATGACACACTGGAGGAAGGAGAAGTGGCACAGGGTGCCCAGAGAAGCTGTGGCTGCCCCATCCCTGCAGTGCTCAAGGTCAGGATGGACACAGGGCTTGGAGCAAGCTGCTCTATGGAAGGTGACCCTGTGCATGGCAGGGGTTGGAGCTGGAGGAGCTTTAAGGTCCCTTCCAACCCAAACCAGGCTGGGATTCTGTGAAGTCCTTGATCAGGGTGGTAGGCGCTATGTATGTGTGCTATAGGTGTGTGGATGGTGCAACATCCTGCTCTGATGGATCCCAGAGGGGCCTTGAACCTGAACCTTGCATACCCTAAGGAGCACTTGGCAGTGGGGCACCCTCACTAGAAGCCCTGCTCTGGGACCCTCTGTGCTTCCTGTGGCTCAGAGGCAGGCATTTTAATAGAAGCTTTGATTAAAGAACCATTCCTGCTCTCTCTTTCATGTTGGTACCATGTGTAAGTGGCACATGGATACCCTTAAGCCACAGCACAAACCTACTTTGGTTGGCTGGAAAGCAACCCCTGCAGCACCTTGCTGTGATAGCATACCAGGACAGTTTAACCCTTTCAGCTGAGAGAACAGAATGAAAGGCACTGGTGCCTTACATTAAGGGATGGCGGTGTCTGGAGCAGCAGGGTGATGAGCAGCATGGCTGTTTGTTACACATCTGCTTTTCAAACACACACTATGGAGCAGGGCTGCCTGGCCCAGCCAGCCCTTTGCCCTCACGAAAACACACATTCAGTGGAGCACCGGTGCATTTACCATTGGGTTTTGCTAGGGAAAGGGCACAAACACTGACTCATGAGCTGTGTATAGCTGGACCTTAACGCCGAAGGAGTCGGGCCTTTGGAGTCAGTTCCTGGCTCCCGGTCCTTGGTAATTCCCAGGCCGGAGCGTTATTTATTGACACCGTTTGCTCTGGCTCATGTGTCACTTGTTTTCTTGTCCTCAGGTGGCTCCAGTGAGAAGTGAGAAGCGAGGCTCCTCGTACCTGCTTTCCCCCCCTGAGCCCAGCCCCATGGAGTACCTGGCCCAGCAGACTCAGGGCTCTGCAGTGCGTTACGCTGAATCCTCACTGAAGAAGAAGCGCGTCTATTGACACCGATGTCACCACTCCTGCCCCGGGGTGTGAGGGCAGGTTCTCGTACCTCTGCTATTTATTGCTGCCTTAACTTCAGACAAGTAATTCTTCTTTCTGTGTGGGTTAGAAGCATCCCAAGAGGAGCAGCCTCTGCAACAGCGCGTCTGCCGAGGAAGCGGTACGTATGGCGACGAGGTGAGCCGGGCCTCGGGAGTCGGACTTGCCTTCAGAAGGGAGGGGATGGAGTCTCCTTTGTCATCTGCCACTGCCAGCCACAGTGGGCTGAGGCTGACAACACTGAGTAACTCGGTGAGTGTGGGGAGCTTCCAGCTGAAAGCAATACAAGTCCTGAGGAGGGATTGCTGAGCCTTCCTCTTCTCCTCAGAGCCGAGGGAGTTCAAAGATGAAGTCTTGATAGTAACTTTTTCTTATTTTTTTAACTCAGAATGTGGGGTTTTTCAGTCTTTTTCCAGGATGAAGAGTTCTGCATTTACAGCCTTTAAATTTTTACTCTATTTCCTCTCAGTCCTGGAATGGAGATATACCAAATGTATTACCAGAGCCTCTGTGATGTTTTCAATAAATGTTTGTTAAAAGTCAGATGCTACACTGCGTGCTGCCTTGCAAGAAGAGGAAAGTCAGCTGGGATAGGTGATACTTGGGCCATGCAGTAACCTTTATCTGCTTTTAGGCCAGGAAGCCACCCCCAGCTTTTCCCTGGATAAGTCCTTTGCAGTTTGTGAATGCAGCTGTGTACAGAGGTGTGTATGGAAGCACTGGCCTCCTTCAGTGGGTAAGGCAGGGAACGGAGAGGGGACAAAATCAACTGCCTGTTGTCCTTTTTGTGGCTTCTGGATGGAGCAGAAGCAGCACCACCATACCCCTCAGATGATGGTTTAACCCTGCCTTCCTGCTCCTCACTGTATTCATTTTGCCAAGCATTCTTACCTTTTGAAGCTCGCTGTGCTCCAAAGCCTGCTAAGCACAGAGCAGCCTGGCTCTGGGTTTCACTCCATACATACTACCTTTTGCATGTAGTAGTTTAACTAAAGGAAACAATATTTACTCACTCACCTGTCCCAGGGGTGCAGTACAGCCTTGCACCCATACACTGTGAACCACAGCACCCTGAGTATCCAGGCTGCCTCTGCCCAGCTCAGCAGCTTAAGTATGTTTATCTTTTCTTTTAAAGACCTTGTGTTTTCAGCTTACTCATTAAGCAACTTAGAACAGAGTCTCTCTTTCCTGCGGTTCATCCTTGTAGCTGAAGACTTAGAAATCATTACTTCTGAAATCAATGTTTTTGACAGATCAGTTATGAGCCAACGCTCTGTGACAGCCCTGGGAATCCTGCTGCAGATGCATCTGGACTCAAGTCACTGAGCACTGAGGCCACAGCCCAGGTCCTTCTTAATCTTGCTGTAGGTAAAACTGAAGCCATATTTGTGATATTCAAAAGCAACACAAAGGTCTTAACTTCTGCCTTTTAAGCTTTGTAATATAATCAGGATGCATATTAAGCATAGATTGAGTTTATACTTGGCTCAAGACCAGGCTGGACACAGGGGCTTGGAGCAAGCTGCTCTAGTGGAAGGTGTCCCTGCTCGTGGCAGGGGCTGGAACTGGAGGAGCTTTAAGGTCCCTTCCCACCCAAAAACCTCTCAGCAGCTGTGCTGGATGCCCAGCACCGGGCAGTGCAGGTTCCAGGGGTGTTCCTGGGGTTCTACAGTGTGTGTCAATCAATGCACTTGTACTGTTTTGTTCCAACTGTTTGTATATGCAACTTTTTCAACTTACTATGCTTCTCAATGGAAATAAATTGTTGGTACACAGTTAAAGCGGATTTCTGTGGGAGGAAACCAGCTCTGGCCTACCTTTAAAGTAACCACTTAACGTGGGAAAGGGTGTTTTGAAGTCAAAAGGGTCAAGGGCCTGTAGGGACAGGCCAAGGGTAATGGCTTTAACCTGCCACAGGGGAGATTAGGATGAGCTCTCTGAGCAGCTTCCAGTGGAAGGTTCCTGGGGTGCTGGAACTACACAGTCTTTAAGGTCCCTTCCAAGCCAAATCCTTCTGGGATCCTGAGATCCCCAGGGAGGTGAAGTTAGAGGTAAAAAACCTTGAATTTCTGATGTAAAAAGATGGGCACGTGGAGAAAAAAAACCTTTATTCATTCGATTTGTTTGTATAAAGAGTAACAAAGCGCTGACAGAATGAAATCAGGGCCCTAAGTGACGTGCATACAGAAAAAACAGGTAATACTGTAAAAATAAATCTGACCTCCTTGCAGCTCATAATTACAATTATATATATATATATATAAAGATATCTTTCTGTATGGCCAGAACTCTCTCTTCAAAGCCTTTTCAAAACCTGGGGTAACATGATGGCCCAGGTTCTAGACCACAGGGCAGCAAAAGGTTTCCCATTCAAGCACTGCTCCTTGAAGCTTGCTGGCTTCTCGGAGCCAAGCACCATTCCTCACTTCACCCTCTGATGGGTTCAACGCTATGTCCGGTCCTGACACTACAATGTTGGTGGTGGTCCCAGTCTGGACCAGCTGGCTTCCCTTTGGTTCCTTAATCTTGCCACGAGTGTGGTTTGAGTCCAGAAGCCAACCTAACAAAAGGCAATCACCATCTCAGGCCAAATGAAGGGCTTTAGAGAAGATCAGCAAAAATGACTGATTCAACATGCTGGTCAAAGAAACCATTGACTAAAACCTTACATGCGACGTGCACGGCCCCGCTGGTCACAGAAAGGCTGTTCCACATGCTCCAGGTCTTCTCACCTCAGGTGCTCAGTCCTCACTTTCAGCTGATTCTTCATGGTTAGGGGAGCTCTCCCCCTGCAGTCTGTACACGATTCCTATTCTTTTCCATTCCCAAAGTATGTAATGAAGTTCTCAGCGCCAGAGCTCACTTGTGGTGCCGGCTGAGAAGCGTTCGTAGGTTTAATTGGCTACATAACCAGTGGAAACTTCAGCAGGTACAAATGGGTCATGTGGGAGAGGAGAAGCAAATGTATTCATCCAGAAACATGGTTTCCCACTGAAGTGGGACCCTGTGCATGACCCATGCTTTTGGTGGTTGCTTTTTTGACCATCACCATGGTCAAGTAGTTACTTTTTCACTACTTGAACTGCTCAGAACCTGGGTAAGACAAGCACAGTTGTCTTCTCTTTTTATGCCAGATTTGGGTTTGGTGATGGAAGTTGAAGTGCACATGAAGGCTATTTGGCAAACTTCTTTTAAACCTCAAAACGCCATGAAAACTAACATACCACATTAAGTCCTCTTCCATCTGCTTGCACAGTTCAGGTCTTGAAGGACTACACGTGCCCAGCAGACTTGTTGCAATGCCACAGGCAGCACACAGAACAGTTTTGGAAATCACGGTAGTTCACATTGCGTGGCAAGATCGTAACGGGCTAAAGCTAAAACTGCCTCGCACTACCAGCAGCAAGAAGAATTGAAGCTATTGTTTCTTCCATACCTTCTAATTCACTTGATCCAACTGCTGACTAAAATTCAGAAGGAAAACTATTGGGAAAAGACTCCTTTAAAACACATTAGCACAGTCAGAGTACAAATTACAGTAGTTGTAAAAAAACAGTGAAAGGCTTTGGGCATTTCTGTGTTGCCGCACACTGAAAGTACTGACAGGGTATAGACAAAACTGTGAATTACATTTTACTCATAATGGTTTCAAATCCTTGGATCAGATTATGAAAGGTCGTCCGTTCGTCGTGCTTGAAGATCCAGCACTTCCTCATCAGCTGGTCCACCTAATGACAAGAGGCATTTAGGAGGAGTGAAGCATCCCAACCCAAATCACTCTGTGATTCTCTGCTTCAAATGAATCTAAGTTACTAACCTTGGAAATGGGCTTTGTTACCTGGACAAAGCTTTTGGGAACACACATTTTCCCCAAAAGATGTTAAAAAGGCAACAGACAGGATTAAAAGGCCAGGTTGGATGGGGCCTGGAGCACGCTGCTCTAGTGGAAGGTGACCCTGCCTGTGGCAGGGGCTTGGAGCTGGAGGAGCTCTAAGGTCCCTTCAACAGAAACCAGTTTGGAATTCTGATTTGGTTTTCCCAGTAAATATAATGGAGCAGATTCTCACTGCTGAGAGATAACAGTGACAGGAGCATGCCTTGGGCTTTGATCAGAATTAACACACGTTATTAGTGGGGGGTTCTTTGTTGAAGTAAAGGGGTATGTTTGACAGTGCAAACAGTTGCTGCAGTGGTAGTGCTGACAGCTCAAACCTTGGTGTTGCTCAGTCTGGGTTCTGCACACCCAGGAAACACATATTTCAAAAATCAGAAGGATTCTGAATGCATTTTACATGAATGCAGAGCCTAAAGCAAAGTGCTTCACCCCTCTGAAGTGATGCTCCCAAATTTGGGGCATCCCTATCCAAAACCCCCCAGAAATGCCTTTTTAACAGGTTTTCCTACCAAGTTCAGTCAGACCATAACCATTTGGTGCTAAAGGGTGGGCACCAATACAACAAACACGTGGGTACAGCCATTACCTCCTCCGGGCAGCAGGGTGGCCGTGGCAAACGCTTCTCCTCCTGCAAGACGCGCACCAGCCGCGCCACCGTCATCTGCCCCTGCGTGGGGCCAATCATTTTCAGGAACTCCTGTGGAAAGAGCTGTGTCAGCCTCACATCCCCCACGCTGCACTAACCCACGGGGTTCCAGCTTGCCATTAACGTGGGGTTTGCATCCCAAAGTGAAAACGGACGGTACGTGCTTATTGTAGAGACAGCACACAGCAGATACTCGCAGTAGAAACGAGTAACGCTTAAATACAGCTTCCTCCCCAGGATGTGCAGTCACAACTTGCCTCCATACAGGCTCTTTAGTGAAGACAACCATAAAGGCTGTTTTCATCAGAGATTCATCCACTTCTTGTTCCCAAAAATAAAATATATATGACATATACTATCCGATTAAAGCTATTTGAGCAGCCATTTCCTTCCCAACCACTTACTGCCATGGGGCTGGATTCCGAGTCACAGTAGGTCAGCAGTTCGTACAGTGTCACCCCAAATGACCAGACATCCGAGGCAATGTAGAACTTACTCTGAAGCAAGCATTCTGGAGCATACCTGTGGACACAACATGACAGTGTTAATCTTCATCCAGAGCCACACAAATCTCACATATGCACAATCCATCTGCATTTAAGTGAACTAAAGAGACATGTTCTGCGTTTGGAGAGTCCTTGCACATAAATTAATGTGTCCGCAGGGCTTGAGATGCCACAGAAGTAGGAAATGGGGGACAACTGTTACACAATGAGTCCTGTGAAACTAAAGGAGACTAAAAATCATGGGAATTAAGGTTTTAAGTGCAGGAAGAAATGGCACAGAGTAGGTAAGTAAGTGTAGTCTACCAGGTGCCTTCTACTTGCTCTGATATTGGACCTTCACTTATTTTCCTTGCTCTGATGTTGTATATTTCAGCCTCTTACCAAAACAAGAAGACCCTTCAGGACACCTAAAAGCCAAAGTCTGCAGGAGCAGACAAGTTACTGTGCTGCACAGTCTGCTTAGAGGAAATGAGTTCTAGATTACTACCAAAAGACAGGGCTGTCTAGGTCATCTTTGACGGTGTAGTACTCCTTGTCTGTCTCGATGGCTTTGGTGAGACCAAAGTCCCCAATCTTCACTCTGTTCTCGCTTTCAACAAGGACATTTCTTGCTGCCAAGTCACGGTGCACGTACTGACGGGATCCCAGGTAGTCCATGCCCTAAGAGAGGAGAAAACCTTTTACACAACTTGCTCCAACTCACATCACTTCCTCCAACCTTCCCTTCCCAGCAGCAGGTCTCTGTGTGCTGCTCAAACTGACAGCTTGGGCCTACACTGCCCAGCCCCTCCATTAACCACAAACCCCTCTTATCAACTTCCAGGCAAGGGACCTGGAAACTCTTCCCTAGCTGAGCTTTGTGCCAGTAGCACCTGAAGCACGGGAGAGACTGCTCCAGGATCCAGGTCCTTGGGATAAAGGAGAAAGGTTTTGTTCCCTGAGCAAAGCTCTCCTCCACTTCCCTCTATTCAATTAAACATTAAACCACTCAAGCAGAAGAGCTGCAGGAAGGCTCTGGTGCCAGACTCACCTTGCAGATCTGAACCGCATATCGGAGAAGCTGTTTGAGATTGATTTTGTTCTTGTTCCGTGGCAGATACTCCTTCAGGCTCCCAGAAGGAAGAAATTCCATGATGAGTTTAATCCCACTTCCGCCTAAAAACAGAGGGAGTGTTCAACATTATCCCTCTCACATCATTAACACCATTAACTCGTAGCGTTTTTAATGGTTTATATGAGCATGGCCACACTGTGTGCTAAATCCCAACAACAGTCCCTGCACAACCCAGCAGAGAATCTGTTCAGGCAGGACAGTTACTGAACTTGAAGATTCCTAATGTTTTTAATACTGGCTTAGAACAATCACTACTGAAAAGCAAAACCAAGACAACAGAGCTCTCTTCTGTGAATACTGGATGCTTCCAACACTGTTCTCTGGGTTTAAGGGGTGATGACCCAGCTGTGATGGTCAGCTCACTCCTGAACAGACCCCACCACCCAGCCCAGGTGCTCATTTATGTATGGATTTGGTGAGAACGTCATCCACGTTGTTCATACCCAGGTTTGCCAAGCACAGATACAGGCAGGAGGAGGGCTTCAGAGGTAAACCCTGGGGGACGTTGGAACAGGGTGCCCAGAGAAGCTGTGGCTGCCCCATCCCTGCAGTGCTCAAGGCCAGGTTGGACACAGGGCTTGGAGCAAGCTGCTCTATGGAAGGTGTCCCTGCCTGTGGCAGAGGTTGGAACTGGAGGAGCTTTGAGGTCCCTTCCAACCCAAACCAGTCCAGGATTCTACGATAAATTGCTGCTTTTTCCATAAAGAAAGTGACCCAAACCCCCAAGACTGAACTAAGACTATTCTACTTTTTAAAGTGCATGATTTTTAAAGGACAACCCTTCTAGTGCACATTTTTACTATTCATCATGAAGACTTACCATCTTCTGTGCAAATTCCCTTATATTTGACAATGTTCTCATGATAAAGATTCCTCAAGATCTCTATTTCCTTCTTGAGATCAGCGATGTGATTCCCTCCGCTCTCTGGCTTTAGGGATTTAACAGCCACTTGCTCCCCTGTATTGTCACCTTCTGGGTCGTATCTGCAGAGTTCCACTTTGCCAAAGTGGCCCTAATTGTAAAAGAAAGAAAGGAAGAGTGTTATTTAACACAACACTTGCTAACCACAGTGTTACTGACATGCTATTTTGGGCATTTATGACTCCCATCTTCCTGCTGTGATGCAGAAAGCACACACAGCTGTGTGTACACACATGTATCCATGTTCTGCTCCTGACATTCCTCTTACCTCTCCCAAATCACGGATTCTTTTCAAGAATCTCTTCTCAAAGACAGTGGGATCCACCTCTGTAAAGGGCTTCTTCTCTGAGACAATATCAGGATCTAAGGGTGGAAAAAAGCCTCAGGTCAGATTCCTGCCAGGACACCTTGGACACTTCAAGGCATCCTTGCTCACTCCCAGTGAGCTGTTCTTAGTGTGTCTATCCCTGCTGTCACAACTTCCCTTAGTTAAATCCTGCCTCCTGTTTGACGGAATTCCTTCCACTTGTACATGCCAGCTCATCATCCCCCTCGCCTTGTGGGTTGCTTGCTGGGTCTCCTTCCAAACATCCCGCCTTCTCGTGGTATACTTCCCACCCTCTAGTAACTAGTTACTCAGCTTCCATGATTATATATTACTAGACATGGGAGGCAAACTTATGCCTTTTGTTGACTGACTGCTAGCTGATCTGTAGGAACTTCAGCAGATGACCCAGGAATCAGAGCTATCTGTGCCCTCATGGAGGGTCTCATGGAGCTCAGAGATTGGAAATAAAGCTGTTGTATGAAATATGGACGATCAAATGAGCCAGCAGTAATACCAACACAACTCCAGGCAAACATACATCCCACTTGCACTCATCTGCAGAAAGGGTTAGTTCTGCACACTCCTGTCATCAGTACAACCAGACACACAGGAGAATGCTCCTGGAGGGTCCTCACTTAGCCAAATAAAGCAGCCATTCTTATCCCTCCGTCTGTGGATCAAAGCCAAGGCCTTACTTTGTTCCTCCAGCTTGTTGATGTCTCTCATGATGGCTCTGAAGAAGGGTCTCTGATGGGGGTCATAGTTCATGCACTGCTTCATCAGGTCGGCCAGCTCCTTGCATGATGGTGTTGCCAACACAAAATGCCCCTCGTAGAACCTCTCCTTCTGTAAGGTGCAAAGGGAAACTCCTGCTTGAATTCCAGCTGTTAACATGCCCATGTTCTACAGCAGAAAATGCAACCACTGGGTCCTTAACTCCCTGTGGACTTCACTTTGACAAGGAAATCACCCTCTTCAGCAGTAACTCTAAAACATCTCCTACCCAGAGAGACTTATCACTGTGCTGAATCTGGTGTAGTTTGGAGCAACCACTTAACACACATGAAGGTTCTACAACACTGAAGATTCCACCTTTCAGAATTGATTTTTGCTCCAGGTTTGCTGTGTTATTTCTGCACCAGGACAAATGGCTGAGTGGAAATGCTCACCAGGGAAACACCACAACACTGGCTGCTCTTCACAGCCCCTGAGAAGGTACCACCTTGAGGGTAGGTAGGATGAGGATGGACTTGTCTAAGCTCTGCCTTCCTCATGCAGGAAGGGGACTGCACCCATGGCAGCCAGTTCCTTTCAGTCACCTCCTATGACAACACCTCGGGCAGTGACTCAAGGACTCAGTAATTTCCTTCAGATGAGCTTTGCTCCATCCCCTTCCCAAAACAGCAACACTTCAAGAGAGAAAGCACGTTTGGAACATATGCTGAGGGACTCCAGCAGCGCTTAACAGACACTGCAGCAGGGAGGCAGGACGAGGCTTATTTAATGTCTTTTACATTTCAGAGTGAATAATGGTGTCCTGCAGGAGACTAGTTCAGAACCAATGTCCGAAAGACACAAGCAAGAACAGAACCACCTAACTGCTTGTAAGCGGAACCTCCACCAGTTTGTAACTGGGCACAGTGGTCAGGAAAGGGCAAATGTGAGAGCAGCAGCAGTTGTGTTTAACTGTTTGAAAGTGCCCAACAAGGTCAGATTGAAGCAATAATGAGCAATGTTTATAGTAAGGACAAGAATCCCTGCTGCAAGCTGTGGCAGTTTACACACATCAGCCCCTTACCAAGTCCACCTGAGCTGGTTTTCCTGCAAGGAGAAAGCAGTTTAAGTTGGGTATAGACACTGCAGTGCCAAAGAGGCTGCATCCGAGATGTGAAGGTAAGGGTTGAGCAACACAGCTTTACCTCTGCTAACGTCTTGTCTTTCAGTGGGATTTCTCCATTATAGCAGATTTCCCACAGTGTTGTACCAAAACTCCACTTATCTGCTGCAACACTCAGATTTTTGGAGTCTTCAACACATTCAGGTGCAATCCAGGGGATTCGCTCGACGCATTCTGAGATCAAACATAGAATCAGTGCTTTCTGGAGTTAGCATCAAGGCACTCAATGAACAGCCTTCTAATTCAGTTATTCTTGTCTAACACCCGCTTAATGAAGCTAAACTAAAGCTGCACTATTTGTCTACCTGCAGGGGAATCTTCATTCTCAAATCCCTGTTCTCTGAAGGGTGTTCCTGTGCATTTTACAAGCTCGTGCCTTGAGCCATCCAGAAACTGAGATTCCTTCTGTATTATCTCACTTGGCTTAGCATGACTTTTTAAGAGAAATGAATAAAACAAGCACCCACCATCAGCAACACTCTTATTTACTTTTCAGATCTGTGAAAGCTGGTTACTTCTATACTTGAGCCAGTTCTAGCTAATATAAATGGTATTTACATATACTCTAAGGAAAAAGGGTGGGTGGTGAGGCACTGCCCCATCCCTGCAGTGCTCAAGGCCAGGTTGGACACAGGGCTTGGAGCAAGCTGCTCTATGGAAGGTATCCATGCCCATGGCAGGGGTTGGAGCTGGAGGAGCTTTAAGGTCTCTTCCAACACAAATCAGGCTGGGGTTCTATGATTTCTTCCTTTCCCCTTCCCCACCAAAGAAAGAAATCCAATTCCTGTACCATACCTTGTCTGGTGAGCACAGTTATCGGTATTCCTGGGTCACTCAGCTTTATGAAGGGACCATATTCAGTGTCAATTCCCTCTCTTGCCAATAGAATGTTTTTAGTACACACATTGCCATGTACCAAATCCTTATCCTCCTGCAGGAAGGAAGGAAAAGAACAGTGAGTGCAGTTCTCAATGCTCTGCAAGTGTTCTGACATACCCACAACATAGGGGAGCACTGAAAAATACTCCAAGCTGAAATGTAAAAATACAGCTTGGAAGAAATGATCCTAGAGAAAAACAGAAAGGAGGAATAGGGAAACATACTGTTCACTCCATAATATTCCCTTTTCCACAATGAGCATCACTGCAGGCACATGGCCTGCTGAAAAAAGGAGCTCATCACCTCCTCTGAGACTCTTTTTCCTTATTTAAAGCAACAACATGAATACAAAAGGAACATCCCATACATTGCACAGTCCCACTTGAGAAAGCAAATTCCTTAGTTACTAATGCACATGGAACCTCGGTAGCATCAGGTTATAGCAGCTACAGACAGTGCTTCTGCCAAGAGGTTCTTACCAAGTAGCTCAGTGCGCTCGCAAGTTGTTTGGCAACTTTGAACTTCCAAGGAGTTGTCAGAACTTCACTTTTCCGATGCATGAACAGGTCCAGAGGCCCAAATTCAACAAACTCTTCCACCATGATGTCTATAAAATGAGGGACATAAAGTCAGTATTGCAGTAACCAGTGTCTGGAGTGATCTAATGGCCTGTTATCATCTTCCCCTCTCCCCAAGGCACAATGGTTATTGAATGTCCTCACTTCACCTTCCCCAAAGGTAATTTCAGTGCTTGGAGTCCAAATCAGAAGGCTGAGTGGCTTTATGTAGTGAATGGACAGTAAACCTGAAGCAAAGCATTTCAAAGACCACAGGGCAAAGCCTTCCAAACGAAGCCAGAAGGCTGGTTTGTATGGACACTACCACTATCACTCTGGCATTCCAACCTCAAGAAGTGATCCCGTAAGGCACTTATTCAAAAGCAGCATTGGATGAGGAAGCTTGATAGTCATAAGGACTCTGCAGCTGCCTTGTGTTTCCAATTCCACTTCAGTCTGCACTGAGAATTGAGGCAGCAGCTGCTATCTCCATGTCTCCTGTGCCAGCACTGAACTGAACGGTGCCCCAGTCCCTGCCGAGCCTGGAGAGACATTCCCAAAACTCACTTTCAACGTCACGGACGCAGACTCCATGGAGGAGGACAATGTGCTTGTGAGACACCTGCCTCATCATGCTCGCTGTCTCAAAGAATGCCTGTTGGGAAGCAAAAGAGGTCAGCCTTGAAACTGCTGGTCACTGTGATGCTCATCCAAGTGTTTAACAACTGCAAGCATCAAGTAACAAAAATATCTGCAGAAGATCACTGTATTTTCTAGGAACAGCAATGGTGGGGATGTGCTTTTGGTCTGCACGTGTGCAGGCTGAAGTTAGTGCTGGCGTGGTCCAGCCAGACCTGATGCTGCTGCCTAATGAGTGAGGAACTCCAAAATGCTGGTTGTTGATGGATCTGACTGTCTAAAATGGTGAGATACACCTTCAGTATTTCCCATTCCTTAAACACATGCACAAGCCCTCCTTTTAAAGGCTTTTCATAGTTAACCAAATACAACTGAGGTCATAGTTGCAGTACAACAGACAAAAAGGAAGAAACTTGCCAAAGAAATGTCTCTGTGGCTGGGGTCCAAGACTTTGAGGAGGACTTTAATCTCTTTTTCATTCTGATACCCTTCGTTCTCATCTTCTTTGTAGTTGAGGATCCCTGAGTAAATCTGTGTTCTCGTTCCTCTTCCAAGATGCTCACCCTAAGACATAACACACAATAGATGTCTCAACCAGGACATGAAGCAAACAAGGGTGGATTTACACCAATACTTGGATCTGCACTCTATGCTGCCTCTCCAAGTAGAGAGTGGACTTAGCCCTCCACTTGATCTAGCTACATACAGACTTATAATTAGCACAGTGAGAAACCAATGACTCTGTGTTATCCTTTGCTTTGGTGGTCTCAGCATATTCACCACCGGAAAATCATGTGACACAAAAGAGCTACTACACCTCCATTAACATCACAGAAGTTCGGTGTGATTTAACGTTATCAGACTAAACACCAAATGAATAAATAGTTACTGGCCTCTTATTTACAATAAGCTGCTATTGAGGCAACCTTTAATGTCTTTGCAAAAGTTGGAGGAAGTAATACTTCAATGGAAGGCTTTGTTTGGGAAAGCAATTTCCTCCTAAAACAACAGAGGATGCCACCTTGGGATATTTCTGCAGGAAGCCTGCACCCTGACTGTAAGTATCAGCATCAGTGTTAACATAATGGATACCTCTCTGGGCAGTGATGCAAGTTAACAAAACCCTCAAACCTTTCTGTTTAACTGAAGCAGTGGTTGAAGAGCTCAGGTCTTTTAGGAGCATCAACTGTGACTGTGCATTCCAGCCACTGTGGTTTGAAGTTTATTCAGGATTTAGCATCACTGACTGAAACAACTGATGGAAAATTTGGGTGCTGAATCAGTCTGGAACACAGCATTTTGAATGCTGAGACTCTTCAGAGCTGCTGAATACTTCACCCTTGTTTTTTACTGTAGGATATTATCTTAAACCTCTAAGCTGCCTGTTTCCTGAGACATGAGGCTTTAACAGATACAGCCACATTTAGCAACAAACCACCTTGGAAAAACAGCTCTTAAGACTTTTATCATAGAATCACAGAACAGTCAGGGTTGGAAAGGACCTTAAGCTCATCCAGTTCCAACCCCTGCCATGGGCAGGGACACCTCCCACTAAACCATGGCACCCAAGGCTCTGTCCAACCCGGCTTTGAACACCCCCAGTGATGGAGCATTCACAGCTCCCCTGGGCAGTGTTTTAAGAATGACCTTATAAGCATCTCTCTCCACAGCCATTGGAAACCTGCTCAAATACCAATTTCATTTCTAGTGACAGGCATTACTTCCAAGCTGCTCCTCTTTTTCCATACAAGGACATGAAAACAATTAGGTTCTGCAGTAAGAGGCTTTAATACAAATAAAGATTCAAATTAAGCTTTGCTGAGGAGAAATGGGAGTGGAAGAACCAGCTGGAATGGGGCGATTCTGTGTTACTGACCAGGGCACAACGGGATGCTGCACTTGTTTGGTTACACGAGAGAAAAAGAGCTCAGCAGCTACCCACCTGCATGATTTCTTCCTTAAGGATTCGATGGAAACTCAGCTGCCCCAGGTGGTAGACTGGCTGCCATTCCTGAGCCTTCTTGGTTGCAACCAGCAAGTTGGAGATTTCTGGAAGGCAGGGAGAGGAAAGATTCTTTAGGACTTGTCAGAGTAACTGCGTCCACCCTTCTCAGTAATGTTGCATATGCTTATTGCGAAGTAAACCCCCAGATGGATAAACAAGGAGGAAAGAAACTCTTACACTCTGCTCAAGTAACTTCTGTCATTCAACAGAGAATTCACTAAAGCAGAGCTACATATTTTATACTATATGCACAATGTTGATGTCAGCCATATTGGGGCTGATATGAAGAAACTGAACAGTGGTTACTGCACAAATGAACCAGGACTACAAGAGGTGATACTCTGCTGTACGCTAACTAAAATAACACACAGTCCCTCCTGCAGTGTGCAGATGGGTTCAGAGGTAGCTGGAGTCTCATTTCCTCTTTTTACCTCCTTGAAAGCTTCTTGAACCCTGGGAAACACCAACAGTCTGTTTCCAGAGCACTGGAAATAACTGGGAAATGGGAAATGAACAGAAGGATAAGACTGGAAAGGTTGGTTCTTCCTCCCCTCTGCTGGTCAGGGAGAGGCACAGTTAGATCCCAAAGCCTTGCACATGAGTTTTTCTTCCTGTGTTGAACAGCAGGCTTTATTTATTACAATACAATGGCTTTAGATGTCTGTGCATCTGGCCTTCCTATTCCTGTGAGCAGCACATGTGCATAAGGGCTAAACTGGGATCTAGGACTCTGAAAACAACAGGTCATGAACCATACACTGGAAACCAGCTTTATTTCTGCATTCCCTAAACCTCTTTGTGAATAACCAATTAAACAGATTTAAAAAGAAGGGGGAAAAATCCTAAATAGGGAATAGACAGAACAGGAAACAGCACAGATAATGTGCTGGATCCCACTGTAGTTCCAGTGAAAAGCTGAAGTGGGCAGTCAACTCCTTGACTCATTCCATTTTATTCCAAATACAGCTGTCAAAATGTAGTCGCAATGTATAACCTCTCCATGCTCCAGACAAGGTTCCTCAAAGTGCTGCTAAGCTCAGTGTCCATCTGCAGAAAACTCTCCTCTAAAACCATCAGAACAAGCAGGTTATTAATGCAGCTCACTTATTTCCCTTCTTCTAACAGGAAACCACTATCACATCACACAGTCACACCACTGTGTTTCCCCTTTCATACAAAACTCAGCTGCAAGACACTTGTTTATAGCAAACCATTTCAGTAAGTGCTGGCATGGGCAGTTTAACAAATGCAGGATTGTTCCAGCCCTCTCAAATCAGACCTCACAGATGGATTTACTGACTCCAAGGCTGTTCTGCTTGCTAACAGTTGCAGAGCCAGCTTTCCCTTCTGCTTCATGATTAATAGACTAAACAACAGCTCAACATGAGAGCAAACAAGCTTCAAACCAGAGGTTGTCACACAACCACTGTAGATTGCAACCCTCCTTTGCCAGAGGAACACGATGTGATGAATGGTGACACTGCCTGGCATACGTGACACAGTGAAGCAAAGGACAAACCTACGTGGTCCCTGCTTCACCACAGCACTCCAGCCCATGGCTCTGAGTCAGCTGTGACCTTTTCCTCTCAGACCAATCTAGAGGCCACCTCTGCAAGGCCAGCTTCTAGGTGCAAAAAGGGAAACCAGAACCTTTCTCAGCGTCGTGTGAAAGTTCACCCAAAGAAGGCTCATGACAAGCACCACCCCCTGAGCATCCTGTGCTGAGTTTGTAACAGGCAAAGGAAACCCTTAAAACCTTGTTCACAGCGCTTGGGTTTGCTTTTTGGTATGACACCTCCTCCACAGTCAAGGAAGAAACCTTAAATACTCTTAAAACTTCTTAAGTAACAAATGAGCTTCACACAAGGACACAGAACTAATTAGACACCAAGAATGCCTCTTTTCCTTGCAGTTAGTTTCTTTTCAACAACAAAGTTTGCTGCCTCTCTTAAAGGACATGCTACCTCTTGGTTTTGGTTGGCAGCACCTCTTCAGTGTAAAGCTTATGTTGTCTGTCCGGAGTATTTGTCCCTTCAGGTGATCCATCAGCTCTTTTAAGGATGAGAAAGATTTGCTGGATCCATGTAGGAAGTATCCACCTTTCTTCACTTCAATCTGGAAGTTCTTGTATTGGACTGAACTATTCCCCATCTGCTATTGGGGGGAAAAGGGAGAAAATAACAAAATATTAAAGTGAAAGAATGTTTGTTAAGCCACAATAACATCCCAAAAGCTGTTGAAATTACAGGTGGGACCAGTAATCACTTGCCTCTATGCCAGGGTCCTCTAACTCCAACAAAGGAGAAAAAGCCTTCAGTCCCAGGAAGACTTGCAATAACAGAGTGGAAGAGCAGCAACATGAAGATTCAATCATCTAACAAGCCCAAATTATGGCTTCTGTGTTTCGCAGAGCCTGAGAGTATGTGGAAGCCCTGACACTTCCTGCAGGAATCTTCACTTGGTCAAGAATTGCAGAAGCTGGACCGTGCTTTCAACATCTCCACTTAAAAATAGCACAGGTCCCTTTCACAACCCGGATTGTTCAACAAATGAAACCATTTCAGGCTGTTGTTCACACTTTCCAGTTTCAAAGGCTGAACTTCTGCACTTACCTATCTCAGCCCTTTGGAGGCCTCTTCCTCACCTCTACCATACCACAGCTTCATGTCACCTTTCCCTTTTCTCACTAAGCCATGCAAGGAGGTTGAATGTTTTCCAAGACACAACTGATTTCTTAGTTCAGGCTGTCCTGCCTTTTAGAAGACAGTGTTGATCACCTAGTTCTTTTAGAAATGTCTCCAGAAGATGAGCCCAGGATCAAATATCCCTTCTTGGCCTCATGGTTGACTCTATTTACATGTATTTCTACAGGAAGAACAGCAGTTTATATGTGTTTATGCTAGTATTATCCTAGTGTAAACATCTGAAGTATTTTCTCCAAAGCAGCAAGTCAACTGCAGACTTCAGCTGAACTTCTGTGTAGTTCCTGTTTTCTTCTTTTCTACTTGTCACCATCACCATCTGATTTCCACACCTATCCTTCACCATGAGCTTTGGCTTATCAATCATCTTCCAAGAAGTATGTTCCACCAGCTCTGTATCCATCTCCTTCTGCAGTGTTCTACATGTAAAGGGAACTGTCCTCATGCACTGTTCTTTTATAGTGTGTCAGGAGAAATACATTTGTATAATTGAACCCATGTTCAAGAAACATTAAGTTACAGTGACAAATTGTGTACGTCATTCTCACATCACATGAGTTTAAAATGCTTAATTTCAACCACGTTCTTCCACAGCTTTATTGCTATGAATGGAAATGTTCTGGGTGTCATGAATCATCTTTGTCAATACAGCATATTTGTAGAGGGTACGGGGAAAATGAAGCAAGCTGTGAGTACAGTTCTCTACCCTGTGCTGCACCAGCTATTACACAGACATAAGGGTGACTGCCCTAAAGAACACAAATGCATGAAGATGGATTCCATGGAGCTGCCAGTCTTCAGCTCACCATCAGATTACTGCTGGGGCTCCACACCTGACGTACCTCTGAGCCTTGAGAACAAGTCACTGTCATGAGAATGTGGTTGAAGTTGGTGCAGCTCCACCTCAGCACATACATTCCTGTTTCGTTCCCTTCCTGGCGCAGCTTGTTGATGGCATATTCCGTGCTGAAAGAGTCAATGTACACATGAGGAAAAATAACTAGCGAGCTGTTGCACCCCAAATATTAGGAAGGACACAGGAGATTAAATTCTGTATTTGGAACAAAAGTGTATAACAGCAACTCAGAAATCTTTATGTTATTATTATTAAAATGTGATTTAATTGCATGCATTACACACACTTGTATTTAGCTGCTCAGAGCAAGGGAAGAAAGATTTGTTAAGCCCTTAGCATGCTTAATGGGGAGATTCCACAGCCAACACAGTGCACACACAAATTCTCAGTTTTCTGTATATTCCATCTTCAAATAGAAAAAGAAAAGCCAAAAAAGATGGCAGTGTTCAAGGCCAGGCTGGACAGGCCCTGGAGCAACCCAGTCTAGTGAAAAACATCCCTGCCCACGGCAGGGGCTTGGAACTGGATGAGTTGTATAAAGTCTCTTCCAGCTCAAACCAGTCTGTGGTTCTATGATTCTATGAAAGGAACATAATTGCTTTAGCTATTTAAAATAACAAAAGGCTTTGTTCATCCACCCAAGGCCTCCTGGGGTCAGTACAGATACAGTTCAATGCTGTTTGCCTAAATTTTTCCATCTGTTCAACAGACAATGATATTCCTATCTATTAGTGGAGTAAGCCTCAAAATACTCCTATAATTTCCATAGAATCCTTACCAAACTTCAGTTGTTCTACAACCTTTTGGTAATTAACAGCCTTCCAAATGTCCAGTTTCCTCAGTGGTCTCGGTATCTTCAATGCAGCAGTACTAGAGGACTAATTATTCAAGTAGAAAAATAACAATCAAACATTTTCCTCACCAAATGGGTCCATGGCATCCGTTTTTTATGTTGTGCTCAATCAGTGGAGGAGCCACATCTGTGCAGAGGTAATGGTGAGCATCTGCTGTAAGTCTGAAGTACCCATCTATCAGTGATGCGAATGACAGGGCCTCATCATGTGAGGATAGCTTTAATTCCTACAACACAAAGGGTACTTTAGTAAAGAATTCACATAGTTCTGATAAAAAATTGCAGGAGTGCTTCAACAGCCAGAGATTTTTGCATAAAGTGGCTAAAAAATTGTCCACAAACCTACAGCAGAAACCCACATTTAGAGAGCCAACGCTGACCATCCCCTGCTCTCCCCACCCATTACTGGCTTGGAATTTTGGTTCTCCAGCGTGACATGTCCTGCTGTAATCCTACACAAGATCTCTAAGGCAAAATCTGTGCCAGCCTTTGTGAAATACCACAGTTCAGAAATAGGGCAGTCAAAATGAACTTGAAGCCAAGGGCACTTAGGCAGCTCCCTTCCCAATTCTAACAGCAGGCAGCACACAGCAAGAAGAATCACTCTGGATGCTTAAATTGCATATCTAGAAACCTCCTCCCCTTCCTTCCCAGATCCTCTCTGGATCTGTTTTCTCTCTGCCATACTTGCTGATGCTGCATGGTTCTATCAAAGGTGTACACAGGAAGGCCATGGGCTAAGAAGCACAAGGAGGCCACCAGACACTGGTGGTATGCAGTAGTAAGTGTAGCGAATTAGTGATGCTCACCAACTTGCTGCTCTTCTATCACTTCTGCATCTGTGCAGTGTTAGGGACAGCATGTTTAACTGCTATTTAAGAGTTAAAATGTTCCTCAAGGAGGTTGTCACCTCTTGACCCAACAACACTGTCACTAAAGCATCCCAGGGGAGGGAAACCTATCCAAGGCTTGGTTCTTACCATCCTTTTGTTATCCTGCTTGTAAATGCTGACTGTAGAGTCCTTGATAACAATGTGGGTGATTTCAGGAAAGTAAGAGAAGTTGTTCCATGTGTCTCGAATTTTGAGTTTCTCTTCATCCTTTCTGGTTTTGCCATCAGTTTTCTTCTTCTTCTCTTTCTCTGTCTGTACAGACTGCAAACACATTTTGGATAAAAGTAACTAACACGTGCCTTTTTTAGCCCAGTGTTTTTACCATAAAACAAAAATGGATGCCAAATTGATCTTCCACAGCTATTCAGTTCTTGTTTGCTTTCTGCACTGAATCATTAATTCATTTACACATTCAGTGTATCTGTATTGCAAAGATATCCATCTATCAAGAACTGTCCATCAGACAGAATTTTATGAGGATGAAATGGAGCAGTCACTAGATAGGTGATTTTCCTCTCTCTTGGCAAGGCTGAAGGGATTTAAATAAGTACAATCGATAAATTAGCAGAAGCATGAGTCTTACAAGAAACAGGCTGCATTTCTTGCAAGCTTTTCTGCAGTTCTTCCTTCCCTCCCCCCATTAATACTATCATTTAAAACAGACATTCCCCATCAGAGAGAGAGATAGTTAAGTTACATCTAAATGAAGGAAAACACAATAGTTTCTGTTCCAAAAGACAGTTATCAGTAGGGTTCTCACCACTCTGGGGAACTGAGGCAAGCAAAAAGAGGTCGATTTTTTAAGTATTGTATGTGGAGAAAAACTGTAGAATGTGCCATAACCCCTTTGAACCTGGAGCATATTTATGTCCACAAAGCACAAAAGAGGGTTACGCAAAGGTATCTCAACTAACAACACTGAAAAAGGGAACATCACATGAAGTATCACCGAGTGAGAAAGCTTAGCTTTAATGTTACTGTATTTTAGTTTATTCATGAAAAGTCTGCGAGTATGAGCAAATACAGCACCTGGGGTGCCATTATACAGACTGTATTAACAGACTTTAGTATCAAGACAGAGCATCAAACCATAAGGACCTCCACAGACATTAATCTTTCAAGACTTGTGTCTGATCTGGCAGATACTTGGAATCCCAGACTGGTTTGGATTGGAAGGGCCCTTAAAGTTCACCCAGTTCCATCCCCTGCCACGGGCAGGGACACCTTCCATAGAGCAGCTTGCTCCAAGCCCTGTGTCCAACCTGGCCTTGAGCACTGC